>NW_019379660.1:210337-295514 GCF_000648655.2 Copidosoma floridanum
ATTGCTTGAAAATAGAAAACCTTCCTTAAGAAAATTGATATTATAGACCAGCTGTATATTTTTTTGAGAGAGCATTTTGAATTATATACAGAGAAAAATTAAAGTATATTATACCTACTAATCAGATTATAGTTATTAATAAGATAATTATTGTAGGCTCACCTGACGTAATTTACTGTATTTTATCGTTACATAAAAATTATACTTATACGTTAAATGAATTTCCCCATAACGAATAACCCATGTAAATAATGTATGTCATATTATCTACTGCTTTACGCAGGATTATATGTTTTTACGTATAATTAGTTGGCAAGTAAATTATGTGTTTGTATTATTTTAAAAATAATGATATACAATAAAAATGTATTTGTATCAAAAAAACTATTTGAAATAATCAAATAAAAAAGCGTACGAAAGAATGAAAGCACAGATTTGGACTGCAGCGTATATTTACAGACATGATGATTCTCTACTCATTTTCTGGAAAATTACAACTGATTTTTAAAATAATTACCAACATTTTTTTGGTTATGAGCTTTTTTTTAATTTGTTAGAATACGGAGACAATATAGTTTTTATCTGCCAAAATTAAAACGCAATAGTAACATTTAAATTGGTTAAAAGTCTGTTATGACCTTTAATAAATACATTTTTTACGTATCATCATGTAATTTTTGGGAAGCGATGAATTAGTAGCACTTAAAATTATGAAATTTGTATTAATAAAAACAACAATCCTAGTAAAACTGATAGGCATATTAATCCTAATACAATTAATGTAATAGTGTATGGGATAGTGCGTTATCTGTGACGGTAATTAATTTGATGTAATTGGATTGATTGGATTGGATATGTAACACATTCCAATTTTAGTATTGGCCAGGTGCAAGTGATGGGAGGGGATAGATGAGTTGGCGCCAGCGTGCGTAGTGGCGAAAACAGTATACGTGGGATACCAAATTACTGTAATTTTTGCTTAATTAATGAAAGAATAACAGTATTTCGTCAAATTTACAGATGTTATCACGTATGCATAAATAGTATCAATATTATGAAATTTCAGTTACACAAATGTAAAAAAAAAGCTATGTGATGCCAAGAACGGTTGTAAAATGTTTGAATGTAACAATATATTAATGAAGCCTCGTTAGTTTTCGATCCAGAGGACAATCTCAGATGCAGACAGCAAAAAAAAGATAAATACGTGAAATAAGACATGATCATTGTGATTTATATTATTTAAACGTTTATGAAATATGGATGTAAGAAAGTGCTGTGTTGTTCAGTGTAACAGTAGCGCAAAGACAGATAGAGTAATATTACATAAATTTCGATGATTATTTAACTGTTAATAAAGGTAATTTTCATGTGCATTGCAACTTAGACAATTTTCAAAATAATCTGAATAAAATGTACATGCAGGTCAACTAGGAAGCTGAAGTTACCGAGGTCTGCCTTATTACGACAGCACTTGTCAAACTGCTAACTCCATCACTTTGAAATTCTGTAACATCGCACACATGACTACTTTCAACCAACTGTTAACCTTTTTTTAAGGCTTCAGAGTTAAAACAAATCGAGTGTGTAATATTTCTAAAGCCTGTTTTTATGATAACATCCATTATCAGATGAATAAATATAGTAATTTTTTGCTGATTAATTGATTACTACTAAAAATGTGCATCGGTGTATGCTGTTGACGTATAATGTAAGTACCCACGGTTGCATGCTTTTGACACCAAGATTGGCGCTGCATGATATGCACCTGGCCAGTAATAATTTTCAATCATTCTTTTTAACGTAAACATGCTATTTAGTACTTTTCCATTTTTTATAAAAATCGTGAGATTAATTAACAATAGGCAGTATAAGAAAGAATCAAGAACCCGGTATCGAACTATACACTGAGAGGTTTTACGTTAACGTGTATGTGAAAACAAAGTTTTTACGTGCCCACAGCTTGGAACACCAATATTCTGAGTTTAAGCGTTTCATGTAACAACTTCTTGAGTGCTCGTAATTTTGTGCACTGGATTTTCCAGTGCATGCAGGGCGAATCAACGTTGTCAAGCACCTAGCTTTACCATTCTCGAGCTGCACTGAAAATCTCTGTGTATTTAAGAAACTTGTATAGTTACTGCACCTTACTTATGGATGATGGCTATTGTAATAACTTTGGTTAACATTTGAGTCAAAGTAATAACAATACCGCAACTCGCGTTTAAATTTGAAACTTGTAATATAAGATCACATAGTTACAGTTAAAACATCTTAACCAATTTTATTAATTAGGTCTTTATAACAAATTTTTAAATTATTCGTATCTAGGATTCTGTTGATGTTGTTAGAGTTAGCACGGGTGTGTAACGTTTGAGAGAAAAGTCTTTTGAATCTATTACCTTCTGTATCTTGTATTTTAATTTTATTAAAATTGAATGAGTGGTTGGTTGTTTAAGTATGATATGATTATACTGACATATTTCTCAAATGTTAACAATCGCTTTTATGTTCGCTTATTCAAGGTTTCAAGTGTCCCGTGAAATAAATCCTGCAATTATCACATTCAATTTTGTACACAATAATGCATTTGTCATTATTGACTACTTGATCCTTTCTCAGTTTAACAAACGCAGAAAAATAGTACCAAAAGAATGAAAAATGTTCAGTATTGCTTGTTCTTAGAACGTATATGTTTCACAATATGATAAATATTGGGAGATATTTGTTTTAGATTTATGTACCGTACAAAAAGTTTATAACTGTATATATTATAACTAACATACATCAACAAGAAAAACCCTGCACTAGTAAAAAAAAAACATTTTTTTAAAGTCAAAACAGCAGTTAGTATTTAAACAATCAAAGTAAACATTACATTGTTAATAACTATTGGTAAAGAACACGACATAGCAATTTTTTATCTCTTAAAAATATACTGAATGAAATCCATTTTTTAAATTTGATCTAGTCATCCTGTCAGATTCCGTACAGCAAAAAAGATTTGTAATTAATTACCGTCTTGTAACGTTATTTGTAATGTAAGATAAGAATTTTTGTGCATCGTTACAGATTCCCATAAAAGCAATTACATATCAAACTTTAACGAATTTTCAGTGGACAATGTAAAAGTTCATAATACTTCAAAGTTGAAATTTTAAATCGCGATTTTCACACTTTTTTGCTCTGTAACTTTGCAAAAAGTAGTTTCAGATAATTTAACCAGCATTCATTGATAAATATTCAAGTAACGAACTTATTATCGTTAGCTGTTTTCACCATACAACGCCTCAAAGAAATCAAAATTCGAAGAAAAAATTTGGTTAATTTAAAAAATTTATTTAATATCAAAAAAGCTGGCACGATTATGCCCTAACCGGCTCTACGATCAGCTAGTAAAATCTTACTTGAGATCTAAGATAACTATCTGATGCCAAAAACTTACCTAAGATCTTAGCTCAAATTAGTTAAAAAGTTTCCTTCCTTAGAAAAAAAAAATAGAAAATTAATTTTATAGTATTTATGGTTAGCCAGATGGTATTACCAATTGTATTATACATTGAAAATCACATCTTTAAAAGTGATTTACGTCAAATTTTTTAAATTCAAATTTTTTTCTCTGGTAAAGTCATAGATGCTTCCTAAGATGAGGTATAATATCTGATTTTACATGAGAATTTGAGAAATTCAATTCGTCTTGAAAAAACAGAAATAAAACACTATTACCGATATGTTTTTTAATTTACTATTTAAATAACTGTATGATTTAAATGGTTAGATTTCACCTCATGGTCGTAGACAGAGAAAACAATTTTCTATGTATTCTGATTACAATGCGAAGCGATTCCAATAATCAATCGTGGTTGCAGAAAATTTTTCAATGACCATTTTTTGGCTTTATTGACCTGCCAATAAATTTGTAAACTTTATTAAATTTATAAGCGAAATTCGAACAAAAAAATTAGTTTATTTTCGCTATTTGTTTAATAACAAAATAGTACGTCACTATTATGCCTCTAAACTATTTTTCCATGTATTCTGGAGCATAGTCAAAGCAAATTTTGTAGTATGTCCTTCAGTTGTATAACTAGTAGTAGTAGTTAGTAGTAGAAGTAAATAGTTAGTAGTAGAATAGTATAACCTCGCAGTTCGCGTAACTAGTAGGAGTAACAAACCAAGCTGACCGCACATGAGAGTTTCAAGATGATGTTATCGCCAAATTGTTTTAGGCCCACGTCTTCGCCGTGCCTTGATGACCTGTAGAATGTTAATTCTACTTATGCAGAAATCCAGTAGGTGTTTGGCATGCATGGTAAACTTTAATAGGGATCGACGAGTAGTTTCACCCTTAATTCTTTTTCTCCCAGTAATTAAAATCCATGTAAGTACTTATTATAATTTTTGTAGACTTCATTGCCGTATTGCAATTCATGCAAGATATAGTAGTGTAGCTCGGGTGATGTGCTCGACTAAATATGTGTAATTTACAAGTACGCATAGATTAAAGTAAAAGACTTTCAGTGATAAACTTAGAACACTTGTGTTTATTTCATAACGTTAGTGGACGTAAGTCAGAGCGTTATTTGAGAAGCCTTTTCGTTAACATTCAAGTAATGTTTCTACATTACACTGTAGCACAATACGCTTATTATAAAAAAGTGTTTAAATCGCTTGAATTGCTGCAACGAACACCTCTTCTATGCCCCTAACGTACACAATTACAAATAATTACCAATACCTCCTTTCCTTCTCCACCGCTACTATAATCTCCAGCAACGGTGTGAAAGTGGTACTGGAATACTTTTTTTCTTTTTTGTATAAGAATTAAGCAAAGAAAGCGAGCCAATTGCTCATTGATACTTCAAGTCCATCTTAACGCTACAGCGATTACCTTTTCTCGTACGTGCTAGGATGGTGCTTGTGCGCAGCATTTTGTTACGTCCAAGCTTTTAAGTGAAGAATGGATTTCGTAGATCCGTTCTAAAAACAAATAAATTTTATTTTTGTTTGTCAGAAACCAGTCATCAGCCCAATGGCCTTATTTGCTCTTACTAACAGTATTTTTTCTTTTTAAACAACTGACGCGGCGTTGTTGTGTTAGGTTTCACCGAGTAATATGTATAGAGTGGTGTTGGTGTCATATGCCAAACTGATGTTGACGTACTGTATGAATTTCTGTCTATGTAATGCAGTAGTTACGTATGACAATTATTTTTTTCATCTCAAGAATTTATAAAAGTATTTATCATACGTTAGTCTGTTTATTTTTGCTTGGTATTAAATTTTTTGATTAAAGCTAAGATTTGGAATTTTTAATGTTAAAATATGTTTATTCAGAAAAGAAATTTGATCGACAACCGAGTTATGTCTTATCTCATGATTTCATGAATTTGGTAGAGCCAGAAATAATCGAGTTTTAGAAGAATCTTAGTTATAACTTTTCAGCTTTTGTTTGTTTTAACTTAACTTACTTCTGTGATCGTTGGTTAGCTGCTGCTTGCGCGTACACAGTCACAAGATTTTACAACGTTGACCACGATGGTTCAAATTCTACACGAGAGAACTTGTGGCAATGATGATAATTAGGCTGCTGCTTTTGACGTTTGCACCCAACTTAACATTTTTTTCTTTCTTATTCCTCCTTGAATTACTTTGAGGCGAGTCTACAGTGGCCTGATTTATTCAAGCAACGTTTCACTGGTTCGTCAGCTGGTTTCTTGTTCAATAAGAAATTTCTAGAGCAAACTCAATAGCGTTAGGCTGTCTTCTACTTCTTTAGCATCCACGGCACCAATTTTCAGGGTGGATTTCTTTGTCACTGGTACTGTTTTCGGACAGGCCCGTTTTGGCAGCACAAAATACTCTGTCACTTGAGGTTCTAGGACACGGTTTCATTTTTATTGACCTTTAAGAGTTGTTCGGACTCTATGGCTTGAGTTGTTAGGTCCTACAAGCCACGCACCTCATACCGTTTGATACATAGCTGTAGTTCTGGCCTAATAACAACAATGAGCAGATCGACTTCTGCTTCTGCATTGATTGTTGGGTCTAACCAATGCGTACTGGATCACCGTCGTATTGTCAGTGCGTTATTGTATCTTGTTCCAGCGTATGCTGTGAACCCTTGCCAATATCAAACTGATGATTTTATGTACATAACTTATTGTTTTTTTTTTTTCTCGAATAAGTGGTATTTGATTGTAATTTTTTAGTGAATTAGAAAAAAAAAATTTATGTAGGGTTGAGAGCAGCTAAGATGCAAGGCTTTTACTCTTTTGCTCGTAGCAGCTGCCTAAAATTTTTCTACTTCGAACCTAGCTTGACCACTTCGTTAGTGTTTACTGTACATTCATAATTTTTTCCATTTTAGTTAGTTTAATAGTTTTGGCTCCATCGACTTGATTAAGTTAGCAAAACATTCCACACGTTGCTTGGCAATTCAGCAAGCGATACCAGTAGCAGGCCACGTATGTGCCGATGCTTAAAAATTACGTTTAACTGCAGCCCCTTGTAATTTAATACTTTTAGCCAGAATAATAGTTATACAGTTAATTACTCACAAATAAAATCATTAACAAGGATGCACTTCTGTCCATTATTACGTAATTTCTTATGAGCTTGGCAATTGCGCTATCTATTTTGCCGTATCTTCAGTGTAATTTACCTTACAATGCATTTCGCCGTTTCTACACTTATATATCATATATTGAAATAAATACATTTTGCAGTAATCTGTACTCAAGGTCAAAATAGACTGCATGATTAGACAGCTGAGAAAGAACTAAGCAGAAATAAGCAAAAGCGCATTCTCATACATGGTTTTATTCTTGCGTAATTAATTGTGCAACTGAAGTTTCAGCTAGGAGCCTGAAAATCAAACATTTTTTGTAATAAGTACTAAAAAATTCATTGCATTCATGTCCAATTGAAAAAAATCGTAAGATTACTGTGTTTACTAAAGACAACCTAAGTTTTTTTTACTGAGACGTACCGCAAAGTATTGGTTTTTCACAAGTATATCATTGTATACATGAAAAATTATATATCCTCAAGACACAAAAGCTGGTATTTTATTTATTGAATAAAAGCATAACACTGGTTAAAAAACTGTTTAATTCTATTTTCATTGAATAAATCTTATAGGAAAAATTCTTTTTTTATCGTAGAGTACTACAGTCACACTTAAGTTCGATGATTTCTATGTAAGGGTGTGCAAATTTGGCTAAATTTCCATGAAAAGTTGGCAAATTTCTTTCCGACCCTCTTCTGCGCTAGCTGTACTCTTATTCTCCTTCCCACTGAGGCCTTTCCCACCCTACCTACTTAGCCAGCCTACTTACTGCTATAGTGGCCAACTGATAGCTATCAAAAAAGAGGCAAGGAGAGAAGAAAGAGCAGTCCACGCAGCATATCACTATGTATGGAGCCCGTTCGTTGGCATAGGTCTTGGCAACCTAAGCAGCAGCAAGTTGGTACTCAAGGACGTAAACAATACATCGACGCTTCAGACGAAGACTATACCCTTTTTGGTTTTCGACGAAAACTACGTATTTCGACATTCCAGGTGACTATAATGCCCTTTTTTTGAGTCCAGACAAGGGCTATTTCTTTTTTTGGAGTACAGACGAAGACTATGATCTTTTTTCCAAGTTTGAGCTAAAACAATGCTCCTTTCTCACGTCCGGACGAAGACTATAGTCTTTTACTTAGCCTGGATGAAATCTATATCTTTTTGTGTCCCAGTATATAGTGTTCTTTTCTGTTCTAAAATAAAGGCTAGATTATTTTGCTATAGTTTAAAATATCAGATCAGCTATTTTTCTGAAAATTTAAACTGTATTAATAAGACATTAATGACTAAATGTAAGTTAATAGCCTATAAAAACATTTTTTTCAAATCTCTGAAAAGCAGAAATACATAATAACAAACAGAAATGCAATTACAAGCTTACATGAATTGTACTTATTACTATATTAACGATTCCCTACTGGCATTTTTAGGTACATACTTACATCGTTCTCTCAAATAATGATAGTAGTATGATTATTTAATTCCCAAAATCGAAAAAATTTTATCTGCTTCGAGTGTTAAATATTCTCAATATAATATAAAAATTTTTAAAGAGTCGTTCGTGTTAGCTCAGTGATTAGCATGATTGGCACTGATACAATATCGTTCTAAGAGTAATGAATTCGATTTCCGGTAAAACTATTTTTGTAAACTTTGTGCAAACTAGACAATAACCTTTTTTCATACAGGCCTTTTTTGATTCCTTCATCATAAATTGGATAACTTGTAACTGTTTCTAGTTATTCAAAGGTATTTTAGAATTCGGTTTCATCATTGGGTCGTTCGTAGAATTACTGGACTGGTAAAATAAGCGTTATTCAACTTTAGTACTAAATAATACCTCAACTATTCTTACCATAATAACTATTTAAGATTCACAAAAACATAATTACAAACAATCACTTACTCAAGTAAGTGTTAAGGTATACGTGTATTTTTGAAACTTAAAAAATATTTACAAGATGAAGATTACTAAGATTTAAACTTGACAAAACACATTCATTTCAAAGGCATTCTACTTTGATGTTCCCTTTTAGCGAGGGTCTTGAGACCCATAGTTTTTTAAATAATGAGTGTAAGATATACAGTTTCAAATAATTTGTGTTACATGACAGACGTGTATTGATCAAGCGATAGAAGCTGTTACAGGTTGAAAATCATAATTCTCGTTGAATCGTATTCATTCCAACGAAAGTAAGAGTTTCAAAATGGTTTTAGGGACAATAAGTGTCATTAACTCCAAATTTATTTCTAATTAACAATAATGTCAAACTTAGTTTGACAGACAAATAACAAATTTTGTGTTATGTCATGATTGAAAAAATTGCATAGTCACATCCTACCTTTTATTGAGGCACAGCCTCTTCTGACTATTATTCTGTTATATCATATTCTTGCGTTCTAATTTAATATCTCCAGGAATGACTAAATAAGACAATATTTTTTCGATGGTACGTAAGCCTGGCATTAGAATAAGCTAATTGTTACGAATGAGCACTGTTTGTAAAAGTTAAACGATGACTACTCGTCTGTCCATCTGCAAGGGAAGCAGCTGGTGATGCATGCAATACACATATATGTTCAATTCATTTCAATTGCTGTTTAGTGATTAAAATTATAATTTATATACTATGTTAGTTTTCGTATGTTAAGATGCGAACATTCTATTACTTGTAATAGTTTATGACGAAAATTCTTGTAAGGAGCGAGCAGAATAAGGGTTTATTATTTATGATTTCAGTAATGAATTTTTTACACATGATTAAAGTAAGCCGGAGCGAGCCTCATCCGGCGCAAGTAAGCTTGCGGTCATCAAGCCAAATTTGTGTTCATGGATCTCATACGGAGTTTTACTCTTAGTAGGAAAGTCAAATAGCGTGCACGAGGTACATGTATCTACTCGGGGCTGACAGGCTAAGAGGTCCTGCTCCATGGTATCTGTGACTGAATTTTATTAATATATCTGAAAAGTTTATGCTATAGTTCTAACAGCCCTCTGCTCCTTGTGTGTTTAAGTTTGCAAAAATAAATTGATTCTTCATGTTATTCGAAAAGAGAATTCGATACTTTCAGTACAAATATGTACGCGAATTACAACGGTAGAAAAAAAAGAATGAGGTCAAAACTGCGACGCGGCAACATCAGGTTTGTAAGAGCAGCAGCTCACGGCTAGAGCTAAAATTTCAGACGCTCTAAAACGGCGAAGCATTAAGATGTGTGTCAAGTGTGTTAACCATATTGTGAATAAAACAATATAAGACTTTTTTGTTGATGTTGTGACTTCTTTTTACTTTTTTGCCTTTGCCCTTTGGTCCTCCCTCATCTTGACGCGTTTACAAGACTATCTAAAAGAAATCTTGTATTTGAATTCCTAATTGCTCTGAAACTGTAGTTATGAAAATTTTTTTATTTAAAATAAGAAACACTTTCATAGTTTAAAAAGCAAATTTCTAAAAGAATTAAGTTTCACTCTTGACTAAGATTGGAGATTTAACTTTGTACACGTTAAGAAGACTCCGGCGACTACTACTGAGTTCAAATACAAACAAAAAATTTAGTTTTGTTCTCAAACAAACATATGGTTTTACTTTTTATGAGAAATAAAGTTTTTTTTTAATTAGTCCAGTGTAGACAATTATACCAATTTGTTGGTCGGTATAGCAGTGACTATATATCTTGTTTGTACATCGCCTTTCTGATGTACTGATTATAATACACTATAGTGTCTAGTACCTGTATGTTATAAAAATCTCATGAAACAAAGAGTGAATATAATAGTATCTATCTGATTACATACTCGTTTATAACAAATAATAATATGTACAAACTTCAACCCGTACAAATTTTTATTTTTTCATATCTCGCACGACAAAGTATGCCAGTATATCTGCTACTCACGTTACCTCAGGAACTTATGGCCACAACTGTTCATTTATTTCTATCACAAATTTGTCATTAAGTGGTCATAGTACCCTCAATTTTTAATATAGCACGTTAAAGATGAAGACTTTGTCTACAAAATGTATAATCTCATTCTCCTGGAACAGTTTATTTGGCTTATTAGTAATGTAAAACTCGTTTCTCACGCAACCCTGTAATAATATTAGCTAACAGTTACAACTTTGAGTTCAAATATCTCAAAATTTTAACCTATATGGGGTATGAATAAGGCTAGCATTGGATTCGGCTAATTTTTTTCTATTAGAAATAGTATATCTTTTTTTGGAGACTTTTGTCAAGGAGCCCTCTTAAGGAATGAAGTCAGTATGATTCAAAAGACACTTCACTTTTTGAGCAGAATATGTTATAGTTGTATTTGAATTTAAATTAACTCACTAATTTTTTATAAAAAATGTATTTTTATTAATTTAATATTACAGGAATGTGTAATAGATAAAATAAAAGAATGTTACCTTGTCCAGTCAATTTTTTCATCAAATGGCAGAATCAAATTATCAAAAACTACAACTGGAATACAACGAGTAGCTAATGCTTCTAGTAAAATTGATAGACCCAAGATATTTCCTTTCAGAACTAAACAGAATTTGGAATGCTGAAAAAAATTTAAAGTGTCATTTAACTGCGTAAATTCACTTTAGTTTTTGTGAGCAGGTAAACATAAAAAAGTATTACATTTAGAAAAAAAGTTTCTAAATAAAAATAAAAGAGCTATGGTGGAGTTTTTTGATCATCAAGGGAGTATGAAATATGCAATCATACTTTATGTGAGGATATACAGTATATATTACACTCGCACATAGATATGCGATTCAAAATAGTGAGTGGAGCTTGGTAACGATGCTAGAAAAAAAAGCTATATCTAATCATTCTTTATCTATGTGGATGGATTGCACCTATGCATGCATATGCACTCCATACGAAGTAAGTTAAACTTTTTAAGTTGAATATTCCACTTGGCAACTTTCGATAATTTCAAATGATTCAAATAAAAAACTTCGGTAGTAAATTTACGTAGTTACTCTTTAACATTAAAAAGTTAATAATTGTTCTTTCTACACGTTTTGGTTACAAAGGTTTGATATGATGTAATGTTTTAATCTCAAAAAACGCTAGGCATGTTTATTGACGCCTCCACTCACAGGATTATATTCAACTGTACGATCGTATAAAATTAGATAATAGATATTCCTTGTAGAAAATTAGCTTTCGACTTAAATTCCAAGCTTACATAAGCTAATACGCTATTAAAAGCTCCATTTTATTTCAAGCAGTCAATAACGATGAGAGGCATGTTATATGTGGCATGTTATAATGTGTATAATACATTTTTTTTATAAAGCGTGGATTCTGTTTCTTTATTCTGTATTTTGTTAATATTTAAATAAAGGTTGCTGGAAAGATAATACAGTGAATTGAGGAATAGCTTAGCTTTTCTAATACTATAACGATCAAAGCGGCTAGTATTTATAGAGTTTGTACCTTTAAGATTTGTCTGAAATTTCAAAATGATGAAGCATGGTTTTTCAAGCTGATTTTATGTTTTGACAGTCCGAATGTTATTTGAAGTGGACAAAAGGAGAATAATCATACAGCTCACATCGAGTAGTCAAATTTTTTACCTGTCTGACTCACTTTCATAAAGCATGCGCCACTCTATGCGAATCAATGAAATTTTACAATCCTCGTAAGCAACATCAGCGGCTATTTGTATGACTGTATTTAAGTCATTTTTCAATCTCATAAGAATCAACTCATGCTTTATGTTTACAACAGCCTTACGATTGTCTTAAGCAAAGCCAAGCATCATGCTTAAGGTCATAAGAACATCATAATAACCAGAATTAATAAACAGTCTGCTTGTCTCTACAATATCTAACCAACCTGCATTTTTCAGCACGACTTCTTGAACTTTGAGTGGGATAACGTGACACCCGACCCTTTATTAATGTTCTTATGCCAACATTTTTGCACTTATCTATTTCTATGCCATTAAGTTCTTAGCGTATTTCTTCAAACAAATGACAAATAGTATTATTAACTAATAGAGTTCATCTAACTAGAGCGTTATTGATCAATGTGATCCAACCACGAATATGTAGAGCACTGTGCGAAGGTAACAGACATAAATCTTGATGTAGAATCAAGATACACATTTAATAACTATTATGACTTTTAACTTCTCAAAAATTCACCAAATTTTCAGTCTGATCAACAATACACTTTAAGATAATCTACAGTCATTACCGCAAAAGGTAAATCAATTATCTATGATGGGACTTCAATCATTTTGTAGACTGGTGGAACTGCAGGAAAAAATTTATGAATCGCATGAACTTTATATTAAAATGTTTAGTGAGACACAGGTGACTAGAGTTATATGTATTAAACTCTTGATATCTTTCGTAATTTTACCTAACATAATCAATTTTGAGGTACAAAATGTTAATAAAAGGGGGTTGAAGACCACCAAAACTATTGAAATATGTGAAACCGTTTCCCAATTTTCTGTTGGCAATCGAAATGATGCCAGGGCCGTCTTTATCATCTAGATTAATAGCAGCTAGCTCATTTTTAAATGGGCCACTAGATAGCATATACAGTTCCTCATGTATGTAACTCCTTAAAAATCTGGGAGTTTTAAATGCATACTTTCTCAAATGATCTCGAGCTATTGGATATTACAAAAAAATGAAATCTAGATAAAATAAAAAAATAGATATGCACTAATAAGCTTTTATAAATATTCTAATTTTATCTTAAACAGGAATGTGACCACTAATAATAATGTTGTATAAAATTTGTTATTAATTCTTACAAAGAGCATTGTATTATTTTGCTGTTTGTATGTTATCCAAACTGGCACTTTAGTTCATAGTAATTAGGTTATAAGATTTTTATTTTTTTTCCTTTGTATACATTGTGATTAAAGTTGAGGTTCTAATTTTATCTTAAACAGAAATGTGATCACTAATAATAACGTTACATGAAATTTTTTGTTAACTCTTACGAAGAGCATTGTATTATTTTGCTATTTGTATGTTATCCGAACTGGCATTTTAGTTCATAGTAATTAGGTTAGAAGATTTTTATTATTTTTTCTTTATATACATTGTAATTAAAGTTGAAGTAAACCAGCCTGCGAACAGGTATTTGCATGTACCTCTTCAGGGTTGCAAGGGAATTTATGTGTCCATTGCTCTGTATGCTTTGTATACTCTGATTATGAATAAATAAATAAAAAAGTTTGTATAATACCCTGATGTGTCAGCACTTAATTGGATAGTTAGAGTTAAAATTTTTTTTTAACTCATGTCCTGGTTTTGAATACGGGTCCAACTTTTTTCTTAGCAATTTTTTTGTCCTATTCTTTGATAAGCCCTGTCTAAGTTTTAATTTTGCATTCATTACACAAGTTATATCAAAAGCAGTAGCCTTCTCACTAGTATTTAAATCTTTCGCTGTAAAGCACCGCCAAGCACTTTATGCAAGAATCTTGTCTGCTACGTTTCTAGCTAGAATATCCTCAAGATTATGAGAATACTCATAATTATAGAATATATATATATATATATATATATATATATATATATATATATATATATATATATATATATATATATATATATATATATATATATATATATATATATATATATATATATATATATATATATATATATATATATATATATATATATATATATATATATATATATATATATATATATATATATATATATATATATATATATATATATATATATATATATATATATATATATATATATATATATATATATATATATATATATATATATATATATATATATATATATATATATATATATATATATATATATATATATATATATATATATATATATATATATATATATATATATNAATTAAGGAGGTTCGGTAGTGATAATTTTTTATGATGAAAATTTTTGAAATTTCGATATGTCATTTGGGATAATAGTATCAAATTACAGCTAAATTTTTGAAGGGTTTAACCACACCGTTTTCAAGATATATTGACCTGAAAAAACAATATTTTAACATGAAGGCTTATGGAGAAATCACTTAAATTTCACTTAAAAAAAAACGGCTGAATGAACTTGCTTTTTTTTTTTTAAATGAAAGAATATTGTCAAAATAATATTTTGTCAAAGTTTGAGAGAGCCCTACCACGAATTTCTATTAAAAAAACAGCAAAAAATGTGTTCGCAGCAGACGACTTGGCAACGCTGCTTTTGGAGCGCGTTTTGAAATGTTATGAATAGTAAAAACTCCTTTTGTAATTGAAAATTTAATTATAAAAAATTCAACCGAATAAATAAGTACACTGTCATCAGTAGACGACGACAACAGCAGTAGACGACGTGCCAGCAGCCGAAAATATTTACAACTTTGCCAGACGCTCTCCCTCCCCTTGCCTCTCTGAGATTTCCCCCCCGCTAACACTACCAAACCTCCTTAAGCAAATAGTCAGCATATCTAAATTGAACGGAAAGAGAGAAGTTTTTTGACATGTTGTGTTTGCACCACCATACTTAAAATGAGCACTAAGAAAATGTTCAAAGAAGCCCGCCAGTTATGAGATCCAAAGTAAACTGCGAAAAGGTGTTTCTCTCTCTTTTCCACGGCTCGAACGACTAGCAGTAGTGTTTTTGTTCCAGTCTTCTACGACCCAGATGATCAAACAGCCAAAGCTGAGTAGAGCCATCAGTCTTTTGCACCTGTGCCATGCGTATTTAGTGATACTTTAATTGCATTCATTAAGGTCGTAAGTTTTTTTATATACATTCTTCTTTCATACCTTCATTACCCGGGGTTTTTAGTTAATAAACCACATTTATTCAAGTTAAATCAGGCGAGTTTTGATATGGTCTACCTACGTCTTTCTTCTCCTGTGCTCGTCAATCGAGCTGAGCACCAGCGTGCTTCACGTCAAAGAGAACATGATTTTTTTTCATTCATTTAACTATAAGAGCGGGAGTGCTCACATATTGAAAAGCCGAGTGGAGCTATAAGGCATACACGTAGATTTAAAAATAATAAGAGATCAAATTTCAACAAATCTTTCAGTGAAACGGTTAAACCAATTACTGATCCTATTCAAGAAATCATTAAAGAAAGCAAAAACAATCTAAGTCATCCATTATTTATCATAGAGACGTTAAAGTTTCCTGAGATGGTACTATTAAGCTAGTCAAGCATGCGTTCCAAGCTCAAATGTCTTAAACACTTATTAGTCATACCACTGACGACCTCAATGTTTTCTTAAATAGTACGTTAAGAGGCTATGACACTACAATCGAGTGTGATAAGCATGAACACGATTTATCTTATAACATTAATATGTATCATTAAATATGGAACAAAATAAGTTATACCAAACAGACTAAATTTATAATGTATGAAAAGAGAAAAAAAGGGTTTATATGCATAGTAATTCAAAAATAAGTCCTAATAATAATCAAATTAAAATGATTGGGAAAAAATATTCTGCAACAGCTAGAAAACAAGCTCCTTTTAACAAAAATTTTGATAAACAAATCATAACAAATTAGGATTTAAGAGTAAAGTAATTCCAAGAAAACTTTTGAAATAGGGTACGCAGCTAATTACTTAACTTAGATATTTACTGTTATGATAGTGGAACGTACTGAACCATCATTTACCCTATAAAATATTATGAACAGCAGCCAACTTCAAGAGGCTTTTATGAGCAAGAACTGCAAGAAAGCCAAGCATCCAAATACTTACAATAGTTGGATTGATAAAATACAATTTGTAATAATAAATATATGTATAAAGAATTGTATCGACTACTTTCAAATATACAAAAACTAATATTATGTGGATGATAATTTATTTTTTTAGTGTTTGTATTTATCAATAATAACATTTGTATTTATTAATATTGAATATTTATACTATTATATTTTCCTCATAACTGTACTTTACTTACGAAATTCCTTTACAATGTATACAATAATATATGGGTTCAGTAACGCGTCTGAACATCTGCATAGCAATAAGTTACGCTAGTACTGCAAATATATTTTAGTAGTAACCAGAGCAGGAAGCGTTCACAGAGCTAGTTGTGCGTGAACAAGATAATAATATCAATAAAGCTGCCACGCAGGGTGGATAAGCGAAGGTCAATGTTTATTCAGGGTAATCAAAAAGTACTTCAAAAGAGAAATACAGTGTATTGAGCAAATTACCTAAAATTAACCGTTATTTTTTGCATAATTTTAAATGCAGTAGTTGATAAACTACAAGATGTACAAATTAAAAAACGTTCGACCCCTTTCGAACGCTTTTTTATCTTGGCGCTGATCATCATAAGCAGCAGCCTTGCCACGCAGCAGAGAAATCCAGTCGATAAGCAGACTGACAACTACTTACAATTACACCGGTCGATGTCACGCACGCATGTTTTGTTATGCAGCGAAGGGTCTGCTAGTACTGCTTTAAGAGTGCAGTTCCACGACACGTTATGAAACGTGCAAGATAAAATTATCCCCATAAATTTATGTATTAAGTCTATCCGGCTGCTACGGGGACCATCTCTAAAACGTTCAGCGGCAAATGTTGCCTATGACATAACCCAGAAATTACAAGATAACTTATTGTCTTGTATCAACATGGTTATTCGACATTATAAACAATGTCAAACTTAAAAACTTGAAAACACTTTCATTTCTGCTACAGAATCTTATACGATTCTGACCTAATGATTTATAACTTGGCTAGTACTTAGCAGGCACTCACCAAGTACTTGCCAGCAACTTGTCGGAAACTTGCTAAGCACTCGTCAAATACTTGCTGGGCATTTTGCAAGTACTTGCCAGGCCCTTAGCAACTACTTCCCAGGCAGTTGATGGGTACTTACCCAAGCCAAGCAAATGGTAGGCATTCGACGACTACTTAGCGAGCACTTAGCGGGCATATAAGATACTAAATACTCCGCAAATAACTGGCAAGTGCTCAGCAAGTACCCGCCAAGTTCCCGAAAAGTACCCACCAAGTGCCCGCCAAGCGCCTGCCGGATGACCATCAAGTACCCAAAAAGTACCCAGCAAGTACACTAAATGCCCAAGAAGTGCTCTGCAAGTACCCACCTAGAGTCTGAAAAGTGCCAGAGAAGTACCAGCCATATTTAATGTTTTGGCTATTAGGAATCTTGAATCCTTAGCAACTGAAGTAAAGATATCCAAACTAATCTAATATTCTTGCCAAGAGCTTGTCAAGTATCTGCTAAGAGCCCAGCAAGTGCCCGCCAAATGCCCAGAAAGTCACTGGCAAGTGCCCACCAAGTTCCCGAAAAGTACCGAGTGCCCGCCAACCACCGGCTAGATGCCGAAACAGTACCACGCTAGTACCAATCAAGTGCCCTGCAAGTGCCCGAGAAGTGCCTTGCAAGTACCCACTAAGTACCCAAGAAGTGCGCGACAAGTTCCCAAAAACTACCCACCAATGTCCGCCAAGCGTCTGCCAGATGCCCATCAAGAGCCCAAAAAGTATCCAGCAAGTACTAATCAAGTGTCCAAGAAATGCCCTGCAAGGTCCCACTAAGTGTCCGAGAAGTACTGGCCATAAATAATGTTTTGGCTATTAGGAATTTCGAGTCCTGAGCCACTAAATTAAAGATACCTAATTAAATCTAATATTCTTACCAAGTGCCCCTCAACAACACGCTAAGTGCCCGGCAAGTCCCCACCAAGTGCCCAGCTAGTCAGTGGCACGTGCCCACCAAAAACCCGCCAAGTTCCAAAAAAGTACCCACCAAGCGCCTACCAGATGCCCATAACGTGCCTAAAAAGTACCCGGCAATTACTAACCAGTGCCCGAGAAAAGCCCGTCAAGTGCACGGGAAATACCAGCCATATACAATGTTTTGGCTAATAGGAATCTTGAGTCCTCAGCCACTGAAGTAAAGATATCTAATCTACTTTAATATTTCCGCCAGTTGACTGTCAAGCGACCGCTAAGTGCCCACCGAGTGCCCATCAATTGCCTGAGAAGTGCCTGGCAAGTACTTGCCAAGTACCCACTGTTTCCGGGAAATACCTGCTAAGTGACCGTCAAGTGCCCGCCAAGTGCCCGCAACGCACTCGGCAAGTACCCACCAAGTGCCCGTTAAGTACCCAGTAAGTTCCCAGCAAGTACCTGCTAAGTACCTGCTAAGTGTCCACTAAGTACCCGGCAATTATCTGAGTACCTGCTCAGTGCCGGCTAAGTACTAGCCAAGTTGAAAATTATGAGGACAGAAACGTGTAAGCTCTTGTAGCAGAAAAGAAAGTGTTTTCAAGTTTTTAAGTTTGACATAATTTATAATAATTTTCTTGTAGATGTGCAGTAACCATGTTGAAACAAGACAATAAGTTATCTTGTAATCGCTTGGTTATTTCATGGTCAACATTTGCAGCTGAACGTTCTAGAGATGGTGTATGCAGCAACAGGATTGACTAAATACATAAACTTATGGGAATGCTTTCATCTTGCACGTTTTGCAAAGTGTTGTTGGACTGCACCATTATAGCAGTCCTAGTTGACGCTGCGCTGCATGACAAAACATGCGTGCGCGACATTTACCAGTGTAATTGTAAGTAGTAGTCAATCTGTTTATCGATTGGGCTTTTCTACAGCGTGGCAAGGCCGCTGCTTATGATTACCTATCTATCTCTTTTTAACTAGTTATTTTTTTATGATTTCAATATCCTTTTTGCTCTTCCTTTTTTTCATAATTTATTAATCAAATTGCAGTGCTTCCTAGATGATAATAAGTCAATCGTTTAAATTAACTTCCTTCGACTTACGGTTACCACTTTATCTCTGTTCTGGTCACGTCAGCATTTAACTTGCAGCTGCAGGTCTTTCTTACCGCCAATTAAATTGTTATCGTGTCACGATTCTTTCTCGTGGTTGTGACTCAATTCGTTGTATGAATTTTCATTCGAATAAATAATTTATTTTGTTTTTCAGAGTAATAATTGGGATCTTTTTTTATTTAGTAATTATTACGGTGTACGACAAGAAGAGGGAATATACATATATTTGCAAAGGTTATTCAAGGCTCGATTAGGTTTAGTCTGCTGATGAAACAAATCATAGCTAGAGGCGGCGGATGAGGTCGTGGGCCTATCTAAAATTTCTCCAGACTTAGGAGGGGGGAGGGAGTTTCTAATTTGCCCATCAATAAAAAAAAAAAAAAAAAAACGTTCCAATTTCAGATGAAACCCCAAGCTCCTGAAACCCATATGAACTAAGTTGACTTTAGTTCTAAACCCACGAAATTTAAATTTAAATTCTCATGCATTTCTTATGGGAAGAGATTTAAAAATACTTGCAAGATTAATGTCTACTTACTTCATCCTGCTTGTTCTACTTTTTTAAATAA
This sequence comes from Copidosoma floridanum, assembly GCF_000648655.2. The sequence continues at coordinate 230,281 of NW_019379660.1, forward strand.
TGAACGGTGGAACAGACAAGCAGGCTGGAATAAACCTTAAGCTTATGAAACCTACATATTACCTTTTTTGAATCTATAAATAATTCAATCTGTAAGGACGAGAAGTAAAATTTGACCCCAGTTTGCAAGGGATTATTTTAGAATTTGAGTAGACTAGAATAGGTGCTTATAACACAAGTTTTCAATCTCATGAAACTAATACGTATTTACTGGTACAATAATACTTAAATTTCGCGGTGGTAAGTTTTGCTACAGCACCATAGTCAGGAGGTTGTCAGTCGGCAAAGTACATGAACCATGAGAGACGATTTATGACAGTCATTTTATGACGATAAATATCAACAGGTTTGTTTGGTGTATCGTGTCGGAGCTGGTGACTACATGTATTACTTTTGGTAGTATATCTATATACGTACGTTTGGAGCTCTTCGAGATACTTCTATACGATACACAGAACAAACCTAATGTAGAAACTAGTGAGCCTACGGCATCAGACATTTTCCTCAATTAGCTACAGTAGCCGGAACTCAATATTATAGATGCGTATAAAAAAAAACGCGGTAAAAAGTAGTTTCAATAGTTCGTGGGATAAGGAATTTGAACATTCGTGGTAAAAATCGGTGGATCAAATTTTTGATTCTGGCGTTGACGAACCTAAGCTTCCATGTAAAAAACAAATTTCCAAACGTCTAGATGGTAATTAAGCTGTTTAAATTCATAATTTTAAAAATCCAAAGGAATTTTACAGGAACTTTTTTTTGGTAATTCAGGACCAAGTACTCCGATAGTGAAACAAAAAATTCGAAAACGAGTCTGCTACATGTTTAAGGTCACTTAAACATTTCTGTGATGGAAAACTGAAAGAGGCTAATAAGATTCATAAAATAATTGATTTTTATACAGATGACTTCGAAGCAGATTCGTTAATAAGAGATCAAAATCGGTTTTTTGATATTACCACTAAGGAATAAAAGAAAATGTCTTGCATACAAGATGTAGTCAGGTTTTTACAAGCCAATGATTGGTGTGTAGGACTAGTACCCAAATTCGCAAGATTTATTCAATTGTTAAAAACAATACTTAGTACTTCGTGAACAAATGAAAGAAGTTTCTCAGTCTTAAAGAAATTGAGAACTTATGTGCGATCAACAATGCTTCAAAATAGAACAGATAGTATAGTAATATTACACATATAGGAAGAAATTGTTGAGCAACTTGACCTCGACTCATTAAGTAATTATTTTATACAGCGCAATTCTAGCAGAATTAGCGTTTTTACTTTATTCTTCGATCAATGTTCTGGTTAAAATAATGCTTACCAAAAATAAAATTTTATCTCTAATCCCCGTGCTGCAGGGCTTCTCACAGCTCTAGATCGGCTCGATGGAAGCAGGCTGCGTTGTGCTCCAGAGCTCGGTTAGCCGACCACGTCGGCTTTAAATCGGGTAACTGCCGTCAGGAATGACGCTGCGGAAAGGTCGCCAACCAATTCCAGATATATGGCCTTTTTAGGCAGACAAATAAAGACGGCTACATAGCCCTTGGTAGTCGAATTTCTCGTTCCTTGGCAGCCAAGATATTGAAAGGGCCAGCGTAGTCAATGCCACTGTGGCTAAATGCACGGGACGGTGTAACCCGTGATCGTGGGAGGAGTGTCATCAGCTGAGTTGCCAGTCGCGCTTGCAAGCGTGCACAGAGAAGGAACTGGTGGAGGAAAGCCTTGGTTTTACGCTGGTCACCGTTGATTCAGACATACTGAGCTACACATCTGCTGGTGGCTCAAAACCCACCATGTAGAGAGCTCGAGAAAAATCCAATGAGATAACTAAACAGGCAAGGGCACAGCTGCTGTTGAGGACTGGTAGATGTTGCTCACTGTAGAGTAAAATAGAGTGATGGAGCCACCCACCAACTTGAAAAATTTCGTCAGCATCGATGAAGGCATCAAGTGATGTAAGCGGATGCCGCTTGTCCAGATTTCCGTTCCAAAGCTGTGTCGACTTCTCAGTAAAAGTCAGCTTCTGACTCAAGCAGAAACAGGTGATAAATGAGTTGTCCAGCTTAGTCGCAGTCAATGGAGAAAGAACGGATCGAGCAGAGCCATTACGGATAGGGCTGCCACAAAACAAGACAATACGATATTTTTCATATCTCGTTGTCGTTGTTGATAAATACTCACAAATCGAGTCTTACCTTGTTCTCGAGTTTTTCTTGTGCATGTGATCTTGATACTGTCTTGTTTTTTTAAAGATCTTGTTCAAGAAATCTTGATCTTGTCTTAAAGTATCCAGTTTTAATATTTTTTAAATTGAAATAATCATAGATGAAAAAAGTATGCTACATTAAGATAAATAAAAGGTATCGGATAAATGAATAGATAAATAATGTAGTTCTTACATAAATTAAAACATATATTTATTTTCATAAATATTTTAAATGCGACTTATATACATTAAAACATCGATTCTTATGAATCTAGTAACATCTTATGTTTATAATATCTTATATCTTAAACATTTTTGCTCTATATTAAATGTTTAGATGACTTGATCATTTGTGAGACCAAATTAAATATTATTACACCTAATAATTTATTGCAATTTTTAAAGTAATGACAAAAAATTTTTTTGTACTGGAGAAATTTTAGTTTTGCTATTAATTTTTTACAATGGTACTTTGCAACTTTTTCGTTTTAGTTCACTTTTTATCCAGAAGCTTACACACAGCATGACTCGAATAGAAACATAGCTTAAAGAACATCGTTTTATTGTTACAAGATCAGAGGCTGCAGAAAACAGCTGCCTAACGAGAATGGAACTTGGCATGATGGCAAGAAAGTTTCTGTCCATCATTGATAAAATAGGAAAATCACTCTCGTTTTCTTCCCACCATTGTAAAATAGGCTTTTCCGCGGGAGCCCTAAGCCTGTCACGGTAGTTATTAATTTTCATTTTCCAATTTTGATATTTACTTGTTTTAACAGAGTACGCTGACCTAAAATCGAAGAAATCGTCTTTTGGTTCGGTTGTTGCAGTATAATTTTGAGTAAAATTTTTTGCATACACATTATAACAGTCTTTTTTGTAAATAGTTTCAAATTTTTGTATACCTTCTTTTTTGAGCTTTTTACCCCACTCAGTTTTATCAAAACCTTTGTACTTATGACGTGAGTCAAAAATCAAATGAACGATATACATCCAGTTACGTTTGCGATAATGCTTAGCTAACTTATCCAAACCAGATTGGAAAGCTTTTAAAAGATTTTGATTAATAGAATCCGAATCAGATTCTTTTGGAACTTTTTCTGCTAGTTTAAAAATGATTAACTCAATTCTATCTAGCAGCAAACTAAAAATGACGACAGGTGGCATAGACGGTTCTTTTTCAGTAGAAATTATCACAGTTGCCTGCTTGAAGTATTTTAAATAAAATACTAATTTCTGTAAGAAATCTCAATCAGAATCGCTTAAGTTATACTTCTAAAGTTCTACAACATTCATACAAAGTATTCTTATAGATAATTTTAGGTGTAGCCCGGTTTTGATGAGATCGCTTCTGCTATTTCACCTAGTTCTAACGTCTGAAGTCAAATAATGCAAAATAGTTTTGGGTTGCATCGTCATCAAAAAAGCTAAAAGCTAAATTCTTGTAAGCCAGCCAGCATATTGTGGCTCTATCCATATTGGTTTCCTCTTTAACCTGTAAATAATTTTAAGAAAATGTGTTTTTAAAAATTTTCTTAAATCAGTGTCTTCCTTATATTTTTATACATATATTAATTTTTTTATTAATTTATAAATATATATTCGTTACAATAATTCAATCAAACCTAATTAAAGATCTAGTTATTTTTTATGAAATAATTTTTTTTCAATAACGGACTTGAAACTTATTTCTTGACAACTAAGATGATAATAATTTTACAGAAAAAAAAGTAGGAAAAACAAATGTTAAAGAATAAAAGTTTTTGTTATTTAATGTTAAGTGGCTCGTAAAAAATCGACTTAGCCGTTCAGTCTTTCACTTCTTTTAACGAATAATAAGCGTTCAGAAATAAAAAAATTGAAAACCGAATTTTCCCCATAAGGGAAAAGTTAAGTTTTAGGGAGATGATTATATATATCGTGAGGAGTCACGTGACGTTTTATGATCCCAATATAGTGCCGTATTGTCTGAGAGCGGACTCGATTATTGGACGGAATGAATGCGACACCCTATTTCCCCTTAACGCATGCCTATGCGGTGTGTCCAGGTTTATGCATTACTCTGATCGAAAAAGAGTGCAAGGAGAGATTAATGTACCATACAGAGCTGTACAAAGAAGTGCTTACAATATACGCATACTGTATGGTGTACACTGCTAACAGGGCAGCAGTGGAGCAATGCGACGCGGCCTGCAATAAATTAGTGCGCGTATAGACGACGCACGTATATTAAATTTATGTATAATACACTTGTGGTATCTTTACAGGCACGCACGGCGACAACTCCACATTGTAGTATTCTTCCCCGTTTGAAACGATTTCCAAAAGTCGGCTTCTCCCCTCTTGCGCCCACGCGCACCTTCATATTCACACACACGCATGCCCATGCACGAGCGATCGGCCGTGGCTTTCCAAGCGTAGAGTGTTTATACATTTACAGATGACTCTTTACTCCTCCTTTGCCACCTTTTTTTTGCCAGCGAGCGCCGAACACGCACACGACCCATAAGGAGAAAGAAAGAAAGAGAGGCACTCAGCATAGGTTCTATATTTAATTCGTGTTCGGTAAGCGACCACGTAGCGGAGCGCGAATATGCTTGAGGTGATACTCCATTTTTGTTTATGCTTACTAACTTATAAGGTATTACACTTACGAGATATGTATATTGTAATATCACATTATTGGGTAAAAATAAAATAGATACTCTCACTTCGAACTAAAGATTTAAACTCGAATTTTGCATAGTAAATTTTTACAAAAAAAAATCTAAATGTGGTAGCTAATGTACTTACTGCTGGAAACATGCACTCTTCCAAAATTTTATATTTTTTTTATTCTTTCGAGAACATCTGTGTAAATATATCCTTGTGGGTTGAACGTGAATGATTTTTCATTCCTGTAGTATTGCTGTTCGCACTTTGCACCTTTTTTCTCGCATTTGATGCAGATGCTAGTTTTATCATCTTTACCATTGACAGCCTTCCAAAACACTTGACTGTACTTCCCTTTTTCTCCTGCTGTTTTGGTATTTACGAGGTCACGTGCAACATCAATATTTCTATCATCGGAATTATTTTTTGAGCTGGCCATGTTCGTTTGATGTTCGTTTCACATTCTTCTCGTTATCTAGAGCTATTTTTTTGGGTGTACTCGACGGCTGATCCCCAATTTTTCTTTTTGACATGGTGATACTTATCGGCAAACACAACTTACGAGAAACTTAATATTGAATTATGTCCAATACAAAACCATACATACGTTTTCACTTTTATAAAAACTAGGTTACATCGTTACATGTTCATAATAACAGTTACACTCAGTACACAAATCTACAGGAAAATATAATGAATACTTAAGCGTTGGAGTACTTGCAATGATAAAAAGTTGGGAGCCGGGTAAAGAGATTAGAGAACGAATCGGTTTTGACTATTGCTGCAGTCCCAAGAGAACTAATAAGTATAACGCACGTAAATAGATCAGCACGTTTTCGTGCACATGCTTGTTTTGGCGAGGCAGCACGACGACTGATCTCAAAGTACTGAAGTATCCTGCTGTCAGCTGAAGTCAGCTTTAAGAGCTTCACAGCGACTTATGCTGCTCTGAGCTTTAGATGAGATATTGTCATACGCACCTGCAGTGCGGTTATCAGCTAGAGTAAGAGTAAGAGTAATTGATTATTAGGATAGGGACCATAGGTCCATAATAGCCTTGGATTAGTGTACATAGCTGTTGAATAGCCTATATTTATATATAGCCTTTGTAAGGACTAATTTGTCCTATAATATATTTAGGATGAGACATATGCAACTTGAAATACAAAAGATAAATAAAAAAGTAAATAAAAGAATAGTAATAAAAATTAAATAAAAGTAAAAGTAAATAAAAGAATAGTAATAAAAATGAAAAAAGGAAGAAAATAAGTTCAATGAGGATTAAGTCTGAAGCTAGCTAAGGCCGAGAAAGTTAAAACTAAGAGTTTAGACGTTTATTTCATGCCTAGATGACTTTGAGGAGCCAATCCAGCTAGAGGCTCCGGATCAGCACGAACTTTGTTTTGGCCTTCAGGATATAGCAATGAGTTTTGCCCAAGGAACTCGTGAGCCGGAAGTCAACGACGGCGGGTATAATATGACGGCTGACATCAGAGAAAGCGTGGAAGTGCAAGTCCGATCCTGAAGACGAGTCAGTCTAGCGCGGGATCGATACTTTACTGATCGCCTGGAGTTCAGTGACAAAACTTGTTTATCGTCAAACCATGGAGGTAGGTACGACTTCGTCCCATTCCAGACCAGCGCGTCAGAAATCCTGTAGCAGGAGCTTGGCATTCAGGATAACGGGTGCAAGCCAACCACAGGGATTGAATAGATGAGCCATGGCTAAGAGTATGGTCCGTTTAGTATTCTAAGCCTGTGGGGGGGGGGGGGTGAGCCAAAAACTGTTCGAAGTCAAGTCTCAGCTAACTCCGAATTTGCTCATGAGCCCGTCCGCACAAAGTTGATGCCAGGTTTTGCAAAAGCGAGTCTCTTCAGAAAGATCTGCCAAAAGCTCAGCAGAGTTGGCCACCCACTTCCGAAACGGAAGCCCACCAGTCTGCATAAGTGAAATAAGCTGGTCGCAAAGCCAACGTGCTGTGTCGAGGTCGTGGGCACCGGATAGGATGTCATGCACGTACCGATCGTTCATGTCTCTCTCGCACATTTCCACCTTTGGCAATGTACGAGAAAGACAAACACCCACGTTCGATGTTGTGTCTCCTTCTACTTGTGCTATGGCGCAGTACATAAGAACGTGCAGTATATATTTTTTATATGTCTATGCTTTAACCTCGTTTTAAATGAAATAAATTACAGCAGCTTAAATACAAAGGCCTATATCTATGTATTAAGGTAAAGACGTAGGGACGATTAGACGTAATAGCTACTCGGAGGGTTGCTGCCTAAGTATTGCTGCAAACTGCTGCTATCGGACTGCCACCAAGCTCTTGCTCATGTATCGACCGAGGCTCTCTCAGCTTGACGGAGACACTCAGTGAGGAGCAGGAGAAGGACGGACGCCTGAGACAATTTACCAGCAGAAGATCACAAGATGATGACCAAACATTCCTTAAGCCAAATACTTTACTAAAATTTCAAAACACGATAAATTCTTATCCTTTTTAATCCAAGGTGTGCAGCTGGTTTAATTACTTTGTAATGAAGCACACATTCATTTTCATCATTCAAAGTTGTCATTGACTTGGTTTGCATTGATCCTGGAACTGGTATGTGATTGAAAACAAAATGACAAATCCTTATGAAAATCGTAGAAGTTCTGCAGATGTTCTTAATCTACCTTTAGAATGTAACTACAAGTAATATTTTTTTAAACTTCGTAAAAGTAATGTGGTTGCTGTTCTATATTTTCAACACATTTCAAACCACCGCACGGTAGTGATAAGATCATAGTCCAACCATACAAATTGTTTGGATTAAAGTATATAAAATAGATACCAAAATTTTATTCTCATCGTTCCCATAGTTTTGTATGTAGAGGTTATTTACCTTTAAATATCTGTTACTGCATAGCGAAATTCCACCTCGTATACTTTTTTCGATAGATATTAATAAATAATGTATCAATGTCCCTTACAAAATCTGATGAAATTAATAAGAAAAAACGTGAATCTATTTCATGCATTAACAAAATCATTTATTATTTTTCGATATACTAAGATTTACGTTTTTTTTTTTTTTTTTTTTTTTTTTTGTATAACATACTATGTAAAGCCAGGAGAAGTAATATAGTAAGTTGTATCCAACTTGTAAACCTTTAAGCAATTACTTCTAAATATTAATGTAGTTTGACTAGGTTATAACAAGAAATTATTGAAACGTTTATCATCATATCAATTGGCGCATAAAGATGGCGGTACTTTTTAAAATAAGTACTCTTAGACCCACTTATGTCCTTTCCGATGACAATTATTCGCAAGATAAAATTCAAATATTTTTATTTTAATACCTTTTTGAAAAAATAAGTAAGAATAAAAAAAAAAATCTTTCCCGGGTGTGGACTACATTCCCAACCTTTTTTTAACTAGACAGTTGCTCTACCAATTAAACTACCAAGAAATCGTGCATCCTTCCACAAGGTAAGTTCAGATAGATTCCCGTTTTTAGTTTTTTAGCTCTTTTTCACCTAAGATTTATGTTAACATATGTTCGTCAGTTTATGTACGCAAACGTAGAAGATATTACACTAAGTAGTAAAATACGGAAGCACACATAGAGAGCAAGAGGTAAAATAAGGAAGAGGACCATTTGTATATCGACGGTCCCAAAGAAAAGTAGCACCACTTAAATTTCTTAATGTTATTTTAAACAAAAAATGATGAATGATACTACTTTTTGGTGGAACCCTCAGATATTGTCCTATAATGTAGACCTTCACAACATCGGTACCATACGGTGAGAGCTAGAAAAAAGAAAGGGGGAGAAAGAAAGCTCATACACATTGTTTTTCCATACGTTAATCTGACGTAAGAGCAGTGTGCCGAGATCGTGCTAAGAATTCACGCACACTTGTGCGCAACCAGGTTCTGATTGGTCAAGCACTTGCGAGTCGTTTGAACATCCGAAACTCGAACACACAGCGCGCAAAGCCCGACAACATGAAATCCAAATACCTAATTCCCGATAATCCAAAGTAAATAATCTTAATGAACCGAATAAGGTTACTGGTATTTAAATAACATTCTAACTATGATTGTTTGAATCCCAAGCAGCCTGTGCACAGTAATTCACTGCGCTTGATTCTCTGCAGTTTCATTTCTTTGATAAACAAACAAAATCCCGAACCACTAATAATTAACGCACTTGCAGGCCTACGTTTAAAATCCTTTTTCAAGAATTAAGGAAAAGTAAAATATCCAACACATTAGATGGCTCATAATCTCGTTCCCCACGCACGCTGTGTCAAAAAGTTGTATACACCGCACGTACGAGAGTTTGTGTGACTGACATAGACGTGTCTCCGCACACTCACTGGCGATTGAGTGCGAACTGACACGCGTGCGTCAATCACCTTCCCCGCGCACTAGTATCGTAACGTACTATAAAGCGCTTGATTGTGTGCACTTTTACTTATCTACTAAGTGTTTCAAAATATTTTGAAGTGCTTGCTAGAGTGCGCTTTTATTCATTCATTGTGGATTTATTATTTTACGAGCCTAATTACAAGTAACTGAGAGAGCCCGCTTCGTTTATTAACAAAGTATATTACAATTACGGCTAATTAAGCGTTTCAAATGTCTTCAAATTAGGGTCTGATGCATCAGAATATTTAATAAATAAGTACAAGCACACACAAGCGATCGCTTTAAGACATTCTAGATCAGGCTCTTAAAATTAAAATACTTAGTAGATGAATAAAAGCTGGCCGAGCAAGAGCTTTAATTAACATGGTACGAGAATCTTAAAATTTATAATACTTATTAAATAAAAAAGCGCACACAAATGAGCGCTTCAAATTATTAAAGATGAAATTACTTTCAAAGTTACAACTTGTTTAGTTCATAAATAATAGCGTGGCCAAATGAGTGCTTCGGCTTGGATGACATTAAAATATGTTCTTGAGCTGTAAAAAATTTTATTAATAAACAGAAGCTGGGCCAAATTAGCGCTTCGATTTATTTAAAATAAGAATACGCTCTTGCAATGAACATTACTAAGTAAATATTTAAAAGGGCATGGAAGCGTGTTCTTTGGATTTCTGGTTGTTACATTCTTGACGTGTTGTTTATTTACCTAATAAAAAAATGTGTGAACAAACAAGTGCATTGGGTTACTGAGTATGAGCTGTATAAAATTTTCTTTATTTGTTAAACAGACAAAAGTGCTGGTAGTAGAGTACATGAGGTAGCTAGCAATAAATTGTTTTAAATTTAGATTAATAAGATTATTCGAAAACGTGCTGACTGTGTGTATTGGGTTACTGCAATGAGGTTTTTATTTATGCTTACTTTGCTGTTGTTAATAGTTTATAAAAAAACGAATATCTAAATATTTTGAAACATGAAGCACAAGCAAAAAAAAAGGACGACAATGAGTCTTGAACCCATAATCTTCGAATCCAAAACGATACGCAATCAACTTAGCTAGCACACGGCATGACCTATTCTACTAAGAACCTACATATGTTCATACCATGTACCAGAACTTAACTTTCACTTGTATGTGATTCCATTAGTTAAATTTTAACTTTAATTTTACATAAGCTGTACTTACTGGGCCTGCAAGTACGGAAGGACTCCAGAAATTAGCTTGTTGAAATTTTGTTTATCTTTAAATTAATAATAAATTCAGCTAGGTGATTGCAATGGGTAACTGAGGATCAGCTGTTTGGGATTTTGTTTACTTAGGTAATACACAAAAGCACGGACGAGCGAGTAGGTAAACCATGTAGGTTATGGCACTCCCCAAGCTTCTCCTTGGGATGATGGTGGGGGGAAGGCTGATCAGGCGGCTGGAGAGGTTCCAGCTATATAGCACGTCCGGATCGCGGAGAGAGGCGATGGGTAGGACGGGATTGGGTCACTTGGGGGAGATTGAGCAATCAGGTGGTAAGGATTACTCGGGCAGTAATGTAGGGTCTTATGATCCGGATGTTGCTAGCTGTGACGTTGGATGGTACCGAGGACTTTACGTACATCTGGTTGCGAATCAACCTCTGGCATCAGGATGGTTCGAGAGGTGTCGTCTAGTAAGAAACTCAGTGTACAGCGAGAGGAAGATGATCAAGCCTTAACCAGTATTTCTTATCAGTAGATTTTTTTTTTTCTTCCACTCATTATTTAAGGCGTCTCAGCAAAATCTTTTCTTCTCGAGAGTAGGCGTATCGAGTACTTGGAGAGAAAATGTATACTCTTTTATTGGGAAAAGCGAACGCCCTTTTAACTGACCAACGCTGGCTCGCTCGTCAAAGTCCCTAAGAAGCTATTATTTCTCATCGACACGGATGTGTTAGCCGTGACTGATAGCCTTTCCACTTCTTATTCAGGCGTATAATATATTAGCGTAATATTTTTTTTTCTAGACAGCAGGCGTATCAGGTGATGCAAGATGTCAGAAAGAACATGTATACTATTCTATTACCAAAGCAGATCGCGTATCCTTTTCAATTGCTCAACGCTTGCTCACTCGTTTTTGACGCAGTTCCTTGCCAACGAATGTAGCTCTGGTTTTTTATCTACATGCATGCATTAGCAGTGACCAATGATTCACCGCTTCTTACTCAGGAATATAATGTAGCAGCGTAATTTCTTTTTTTTCGAGAGCAGGCACATCGAGTGATGCGAGTTGCCAGAGAAAACATGTATGCATTTCTATATCGAAAGCGTATCCCAACGTTGGCTTACTCGTCTTTAACTCAGAACCTTACCACTAAATAGTTAAGTTAATGCGAAAAAATAATTTTAAAGGGTGCAATAATAAAGAGGCGTAAAGTCAAGATTGACATAGATTTATGAAGAACTTATTTATTACATAAGTATTGTGTATCAAGTGTACATTGAGTAAATAATATCGTTTTCTTGTTGCAGCTCGTTCAAAATCCATTTTTTTAAAGCTGTAGCATTCTTTACAGCACAATGAGCTGAATTGAAGGGCCGGATGCAATAACATGCTTAGTGCTCGAAACAAAATATAAGTTCACGACCTAGGGGACGATTTTCTAAAGTCTATGAATTGGTGAAAAAAAGTACACGCTATTAAAGAATGACAATCCACATCTTTTTTGTATTTACAACTTTTAAAAACAAGTCATACTTTTTGAGACAAAAAAATAAAATCTTTTTTTTTAAACACCTAGATTCAATGGTTTTTTAAAACATAAATCAGCGTATCTCAGTTAATTATGCTCAAAACCATTCGAAATTTGGCATGGAATCGTAGAATACTTTAGCGCTTCTGACGAACTGATCAGAGTTTGGGAAACTAATCTCAATAAATAAATATTTAATAAAAAATATGCAGTGCACTATATGCCCAACTTGAAAACTTCAACGAAAAAAAGTGTGCGGGAAAGTTTCAGCTTGGCAAAAAGTTCAGCTACAAAGTTGTTCCTTTAGGTTGGAAGAAGTTTTGTACAAATTTTTAGATCAATCCGTTCAGAATTAGTCGAGATACAGTCATTTTAATATAGACGCAATATATAAACAATGCCAGCGCTGCGCCGTCCCAGTTGCCACGCACTTTAACCTACTAACTCTTTTATCGATATGTAATCTCTTCGTATGCAACTGCTAGTCACCGCTAGTTATCACTCGTATCGCTTTCATTGAGGCAAATCAGTACATATAAAAAGTTTAAGCTGCGTGCCATTCCTTTGTGGGCGTTAAAGCAAGCTATAAGCACGATGGAGCAACTCCGTGAGAATTTTGCTAACTCCGATGCCATGGATCGTTACGTGATTTTCTGTGAAACAGCGCGAATAGAATACCAACGCTTGTCGAATAGTGATGATATGACTGAGATATGAGATTTTATTAATAATAGTGAAATAGTGCTTTAAAGTATTTCCAACTATAAGCTGTCTCAAAAATTGTCATCACCAATGGAAAAAAGTGACTGAATATTGAGTGTCTTTTATGAACGTTTTTGGCGGCATTTTATAAAATGCTAGAAGTGCAAGGGTCAGGACTCGATAAAAAATGAGACCCTCAATAATAATGAGTTCGTGACATGAAAAGATCTTGCTAGTGCTTTTAAAAATCGCATAAGAACGGCTGTTATAACAAATAGTAGGCATTTAGATATTGAAAAATTCCTTAAGTCTGAGAAAAAAATATTCATTTCAAAAGTGTAAGAAATTCTCGACGAGCAAAATGCTTTAAAAATTAATACTGTATTAGCAGCAGAGTTTTTGATGGTGAAAAATGACACAGTGACTCTCGAAAGTAGATATTTTAACAATAAGTCGGTATTTTTTACAAGTAACAGTATTTTTCATACAACAAACCTACACGAATGGTTTGAAACAAATATCAAAAAGCCCAACTCTACAGACATAGAAGAATTTTAGGAGCGTGATTCTGGGTGGACTCTACGGTTAATCTTAAATTTAGTAATAAATGTCAATAAGTACAATGCAATGAGTAGTAGTTCTTACATAGAACTTCCTACTACTATCGAGAAAAAAAAAGCAAACGTAAATGTGCAGAATGCAGATCAGCAATGCTTTCAATGGGCCATTTTATGAGCTTTATATCCAGTGGATAAAAATGCACAACGAATGTCAAATCATACACAATACAAAAACAGTTACTATTTCGAGGGGATCACTTTTCCAGTGCAGCCTAAGCAAGTTACAAAATTTGAAAAACAGTATGACGTCTGTTAACGTATATTTTTGGAGAAAAGTAAAAACAGTTATAAAACATTACCCCTTCATTTGACATCAGAAAAAAGAAGGAAACATATCAATTTGCTGCTTATACAAAATTTTTATATCGATACGCATAGTGATGGATAATCAAAAAAAGCAACAAAAAAAATATTAACGAGGAACATGGTGATTTTTTAAATTCTGAGGCAGTGGATGAAAATGAGGTACAGAAAGATGGAGAAGAGTATTTAGAAGAAAACCAAGATGGTCGTAATAGTGCTTATAATGATATGAAATATCTCTACGTATGGATTAAAGACTTATTGAAGCTGGTAAGAAGTTCTTTAACAAGACAAAAAAATAAAATAGATATTTGGGACCACTGCCTTCTTTACTTCTCAGATGATAAAAAGTTAAAGTTACATACTGTGGAGTGCGTTGGAGTAAATATGAGTAAAATAAGCTTGCCGAGATAGGTTAACAAAATTAATAAATTTGAAAATCAAATGAATAAAAATCGTATACCATTCATAGTGTATGCTGACTTCAAGTGCTAACTTAAACCTATGCATAATTGTGAGCATGCAATTTAACACCATAAAGCATTAAGCGTTGGATATTATGTAAAGTGTAGTTTTGATAACGCAAAATCACGATAAGTTTGCTACAGAAAAAAATCTAAAAGCAGTGAAAATCTGGCTACTTGGTTTGTACCCTTAGATTTACAGAGCATATACAACAATCTAGGGCCAATGAGATCATTAACTTAAGAAGTGGACCTTGATTTTTTTAATGCTGATATATGTCACATATGTGAGATGTCTATTAAAAATGATGAAAAAGTTCATGACCATTGTAGTTTTACTGGAAAGTAAGTGTTACATTTATTATCTCTTAATTAAGAAAATTTTTTTCTTTAACTAATATTCGTTTTTTTTACGCAGATATCGAGACTCAGCTCACAATGTATGTAATCTTAAATATCAAGATTTACGAGCAGTACCAATAGTTTTCCATAATCTCAGCAGTTATGATGCCCACTTATTCATACAAGAAATTATAACTAGATTTCCCAAAAAAGTACAAGTTATACCTCAAACGAAAGAAAAATAAATTTCTTTCACGAAATACGTTAAAAAGACAAGTATAAACTTACGCTTCGTTGAGTCGTATGGATTTTTGCCATCGTCACTTGATAAGTTGAGATCTTACTTAGAGCAGTATGACACTGTAGAAAAGGTTTTTGGTGAAGACGATAAATACTCTTTCGAGCAAATTAATATGCTAAAAAGGAAGGGTATATTTCCATACGATTATATAGCAGAATTCGAAAAACTTGAAGAAACATCGCTTCCATGTAAAGATGATTTTTACAGTAAATCATATGATGCATATATAAGTAGTGAAGATTATGCACATACTTAATTAGTATGAAAAACTTTTGATATTATAACTCTTGGGCATTGTATGTGTATGTTCATTGAAAAAGGCATCCGAGGTAGAATAAGCCAGTGCTGTAACAGATATGCAGAAGCTGATAATCACTATATGGAAAAATATAAAAAAGATAAAACTGAAAGATATATAGCATAACTTAATGTAAATGATTTGTATGTTTGGGCAATGACTCAAAAACTTTCTTATGGAGGATTCCAGTGGGTCGAAAAAGTTGAGCAACAGCCTTATAATTGTTATAATATTGGAAATAAAACTGTTTACAGATACATTTTAGAAGTTGATTTGGAGTATCTAGAGGAGCTCCACGATTCTTATAAGGATTTGCCATTTGCCTCCAAACACAGTGCAGCTCCAGGTTTAAAGCAGCCTAAATTAATGGCAACACTAAATCACAAGCATAAATGTGTACTTCAGTACGAAGCCCTAAAGCAAGCCATAAATCATAGATTACGACTGACAAAAATTTATCGAGCCTTAAAATTCTGGCAAAGTACATGGCTTAAAGAATATATCAATCTTAATAGCGATGAGAGAAAAAAGCCTTAGAATACGTTTAAAAGTATGCTTTTCAAACTATTTAATAATGCTACTTTCAGAAAAACAATGGTAAACAAGAGAAAGCGTATTGATGTCAAACATCTTTATCATTGAGATGGACGCTATAGTGCGGCAGCATACATTGCAAACCCGAATTTTCAAAGCTGTGATATTTTTGATGAGAATTTTGTGGCCATACAGCTACAACGTACAGACGTGATGATGAAAAAGCCAATATACAGTAGGCTTAGTGTTTTAGACTTCTCAAACTTAATAATGATTGTAAACTCTTATACACTGATACAGAAATTCTAATATATGAGATAACGAACCATGATATTTATAAAATGATAAAATCTGATTTTAATGAACTCGACCCATTACATTATTCAGAAAATAATAAGTTTATGATGCCGTTAAAAAATAAGAAAATCGTTGGGCTCATGAAAGACGAGTGCAATGGTGATATTATACTGAAATTTTTTAGGCTCAGAAGTAAGATGTATAGTATTCTCGTTGAAAATGAAAATGTGATTAAGAAAGTGTAGGGTGTTAAGAGTAACGTTGTAAAAGCAACTATCGATTTCAGCGACTACACTGAATGTTTGCGCGACCAAATTATAAACATCAATCGAGAGCAAATTAGTATAAGATCACGTCATCATAAGTTCTACACTGAGAGGCAAAATAAAATTGCTCTCAGTTTCCGAGATGATAAACAATATATTTTATCAAAAACTACAGATACATTGCCTTGGGGCTATTATAGAATTAAAATAATAGAAAACAAAGAGCTGGAGAGTGTGTGGAAAAACATAGCAAACCAGCAATCAATGAAAAGCAGCCAATGTAGAGGGAGAGATTTCTCCAGTAATGGAAAAAAACCTATATCTTGAGCACAATTGAATTGTCACCAGCACATAAATACATTCTTGGTCTAGTAGAACTCCTAACTTTTGATTTAATTCGAAATATCGATGAAGGTTATAATAAATTTTACATAGGCGATCAAGTAGTTGTTTTTACAACCAGCAGCTACAAACTTCTAGATATTGAGTCATTTTTGATCGACGTATTACAATCTGACGTATAACTATTAGCATCAAATCAAACAACAATATGCTTAGCAGTGTGATAACGTGTAGTCATACTATTGACTTCAGACCAAAAGATTCTATAGGCCGTCTTTTGGGTTTTACTGAACAGATTCTTAGAGATAACGTTACTCACAATTTAAATTTACCGGTTGCTATTCTCAAGGTTAACACATTGAGAGTTGAATGTAATATCACTAGTGGAGCCTATATAAACGGAAAAAAAGTTCACACCATTCACGAATTTTTTCCTGCTGTACCACCAGGATACAAGATTGTCAAAGTTCCGTCGCTAATAATTTATTTACCTGTTACTATTAAAATTATGGATCATTTTCAAGTGCGCATTATTGATCAGAAAGGTAACTTGATTCATTTTTGTTGAGACGTTATAAATATACCGCTACACTTGTAACAACTTAACTAAAATGGGCATAGAGTACACCAATATTAAAGTTGGACAAGGCTATGAAAGAAAATTAGCAAAGGTTAGGACGATTACTCATCCGCGAGGCAACAAAATTGGACAACGCTATGAGAATAAACCAAAATGGATGAGATGGATCAGTTGTCAACTAACGCCCAGAGCGTTAACACGTCAAAACGTGCAGTTTTTAAAAAAGTTAGGCCTGAAAGTAAGAGCTCTTGGTGACAAATATTGTGTGCTTTCTTTTGCTACCTGCAAACGAGAAAAAGTCGTGATAAAAGAAGTTCTTGGAATTCAGTCAGGCGTCGTATTCCATGAGTCAGTTGCGCACTACGAAATTCATGCACATCGACCTAACATTGCATTAGCATTTAATAGCAACGATGAAATTCACATTTTAGTTTAACATCAAGATTTATGTCTCTTAGCCTCTCAAAGTTCTCTACGTATTTCTGGAAGTATAACAACTTAAGATGATGGTTCTGTTGAGATAACAAAACTAGTTAATAATGCTATCTGTCATCTGTTTAAAGAAGTAGGATATGAACTCAATGGTACAGAAATCGACAAGTGCAAAAATGTTGGATTGACAACTTTGATGAAAAGATGGATATCTTTCTTTCCCAGTCAAAGTTTCATGCTTAAAAATGCTAGTTGGTTGCAGAGTTTAATGCTTCAAAAATTCGTTTACTCGATGTTATTGCAAAAGACAAGCCTATTTCTATGAGTTTCCGCAATTGGGAGTTGTATGATTAGCCTTTTTTGCCAAAAACTTCTAGGCATGTGTCGACTGTCAAAGCTTTCAATCAGTTAGAAAAGCCTCGTTTTGTTATTTTGGGCTTTCAGAAAAAGCGGCAAAATGAGCCTGCTTCTAATGCCAGTCTCTTTGATTATTGTATTATCAGCAATGTGAAGCTTTTCTTAAACTCACACTACTACCCTTATGAAAATCTTAATCTTGATACTAATAAAAATCAGTGTTCAATGTTACATGATATGTATAAGAATTTCCAAGCAGCCTATTACGGGAAAGAATCAGAACCTATGTTGAATAAAAAAGATTTGATCACACACATGCCTCTCATTGTAATTGACTGCTCCAAGCAAAATGAGACTTTAAAAACCACGCCAGTAGACGTACTTTTGGAGTTTGGAGCACGAGAAGATTTTCCGGAAAATGTATCTGCTTAGTGTCTCATTCCACATGATCGCATCGTAGAGTACAATCCTATTAGCGGTGGCGTGACAAAACTTTTTTAAGCACGTACGTGACATTAAAAAAAAATACTAGCAGTTAAGTCAGTCTTTATCTTCATTGAGTACATGGTGAACATTTAGGGCTTTAACAAGCCTAGTAACGATTATGTGCTTAAAAAGTTGGCGATTCTTTCACTCCATGGAGATGATGAGCCTCAAGTATTTTTCTTCAAGCCACTATTTTCTTGGCGCAAACTAAACGATAAATATAAATGTGAAAACTGATGGCTTGAGCTATCCTCTTATGGATTAAATTGTCAATCAGGTGATATTGAGTACAAAGAAGTTGGTAATGTTCTTCGGAAAAATCGCAACGATGCCAACAAGAATTATGTAATTGGAGAATTGAATAAAAAGTGGCTTGAAATGCCTAATTTTCAAGTTGATAATATGGTCGATCATACAGAGTTTGAACTCCCAGCATTAGCTACTGCATGTCCTCACCATAACGGTGCGTATAGATCTATGTGTGCCACCCACAATGTCAAACGAATGAAAAAATTATACTTACATATGGAAGGGGAATTCGCCGTTGATTCTGAAGAAGATGCATGATAAAAAATTAATACAACTATGTTTTTTGAAACTACGTCATCGAAAAATTTATTAAATTACATTATTATTGTTATTATTATTATTGTTATTATTATTGTTATTATTATTATTATTGTTATTATTATTATTGTTATTATTATTATTATTATTATTATTATTATTATTATTGTTAATNATTTATGTAGCCTTTTCCTCAAAATTAGCTTAAGATTAAAACATTAAGAATTAATAATTTATTCTAATAAAACACACACCCTCTTGCACAGTGTAGGACGTATATAAACGAACTTCAGTGTAAAGTGCTGCTTAGTTTATCACGCAGCATCAACCGTGACGGATCTTCGTTTATGTCATAATTAGTACGATGTTTGTAATTTACCACATAAACAAAAAAAAATGGATTTATACACAGATTATGTTATAGAGATTGAAGGTTTTTTCGACTCTTCTGGACAGTTTTCACCCAAAGAAGTGGCTATTGTGTCTCTTATAACACCAGCGATCGGTCATTGGATTGTGCGACCCCCGTGCAATTTTTCTACCTTACCCGTGGGTGCGCGTCGAAACAACGATTATCATTTGAAGAAAGTGCATGGACTTCGTTGGTTCGAGGATGATGGTTTGATTAGAAAATAACAGGAGCACTCGTACGATGTAGCAAAAGATGCTAACCGAATCTACGTTTATGTAGATAATACAGCTGCATGTTTGGAACCAACTATAGATTGTGCTGTTGTTAACATTTAAAAATATATGATGCCATCACGTCACATTCTTAGTATGGGATATTCAACAAAGACGTTAATGTGTGGTTCTCATGAGGCACATAAAAGTCTACGTAGAAAGAAATTTCGCGCACTTAGTAAAGCTCATCAAATTAAATTATTTCTGTGCTTTTTGGTTGAAATCGACATTGAACCAGACACGGAATGTTTTGTAGACGCACTTAATAGTTATAAGAAGAAAATTTATAAAATGCCTCCCAGTTGTGACATCGTTGATGAACCTAATACTGCTAATACTGATAGTGACTCTAAAACTGCCCGATCAGAAAGCTTAAGAGGGCTTCATGTTGGGCCTACATTGGTTACCCAGTTACCTATGTACATCCAACCAGGGCAAATACATAGAGGTAGATGGCGCAGTGTAATGGAGGATTATGTGGGGCCAATATTGGCATCCTAATTAACCTATAAAGGACAGGGTTTGAAAAATAAAGAGAGATTTGAAAATAAAATTTAATAATTAATGTAGGCAACGCACATAAGTCTAATTCGTAATGACATTTATTAGCATAATTTATTTGAAAATCACTCTCATTGTTAAATATTCCCACTTCATTGATTATTCCACACCTCAAAATTTTATATCCTCACGAACTCTTTCTAAATTTAACAACAATAAACGCTATTCGTCACCCGTAGTAATTTGTTAAAATAATGAAACTTTAGTTAATCTTCGTATTTAATACTTAATATGAGTAATTACTGCTTTACTTTTTAACACACACATACGATCTGCAATACATACAGTTATACAGCTGTCCCCAAATATATATATATATATATATATATGTATGTGTGTACGTATGAATGTATGTATATACCTCTACACTCTCGAATCTTTCGATGCGTACAAGAAAAAGCTAGGTAGACGATGACTTTTTTGTCCCCGGTTAGCGCCCACATAGAGCCCCATTACAATCCTAGCTTGGTACCACGTAGGCAACTTACATAGGCCCTAGCTAACTAGCTTGGGAGCCTTGCTAACTTTCCGATCAGGTGATAATAATGTTAATATTAAAAACGATGACTGTGTGTAGTACAAAGAAATTACTGCCTTCTTATAAGCTAATGAAAATTCGCGTATAGCTTCAGTAATCCTGTAACGATTGAGCAGTCAACATAAAAAAACATGGGTCCGTACTTGAGCAAACCAAAATACGAGAGCCTAACGTAGTAGAGAAGAGAGAGTGAAGAAGAGGCGGAAGATAAAAAAAGCCGAAAATCTCTTATAGAAAAGAACGTTGAGGCATCTCAACCGAAAGTCAAGGCAAATTATTGTTTCAAAAATATTCGCTCTTATCCAAACAAAGATGGATATGATATTATAAAAAAAAAATAAATAATCAGTCCTTGCTAGGACTTTCAAAAAATTTTTGTATTTTCTGAAGCTACTACAAATACATGTACAAAATTAGAATTTCTGCTATCATTCAAATTTTTCACATACTATCCTAATAAACTCAAACTTAAATTTATAAGCTGTCTGTATTTCTTAGTAGAATACTGCATCAAGTAAGTTAGCGTTAGTCAGTTGGAAGGGCGTCCACTTTTCCCAATGAAAGAGTATACATTTTCTCCCGAACACCTCGATACGCTCGCTCTCGAGAACAAAAGATTTCGCTTAGACGCCTTAACTAATGAGCAGAAGAAAGAAAAAAAAAACATCCGCTAAAAAGAAATACTCGTTCAGGCTTGATCATCTTCCTCTTGCTATACGCTGAGATTCTTAGTAGCCTACATCTCTCGAATCATCCTGGTGCCAGAGGTCAATTCGCAATGAGAAACGAAGATAGTCCTCGGTTCCAACGTCACAGCTAGCAGCATTCGGTTCACAAGGCCCTACATTACGGCTCGAGTAATCCTCACCACCCAATTGCTCAGTCTCCCCCTCCACCAAGTGGCCCAATCACGCTTCACCCACCGCCTCTCCCCGCTTCTCGGTCGTGCTATAGCTTGAACCTCTCCAGCCACCCGATCAGACTCTCCCTCCATCTACAGCCCGAGCCTCTCCTCCACCCACAGCCCGAACCTCTCCTCCACCCACAGTATCCCCCCCACCCACAGCATCTCTCCCACACCCACATAATCTCCCCCCACCACTATTTCAGGAGGAAGCTTGGGGGGTGCTAGAACCCTCATGGTTTACCTACTTAAGCAAGTGCGTTGGATCGTTAAGGATTAGTGGTTTAGAATTTTGTTTATTCGTCAAATAAATAATATTGCAGAGAAGCGAGCGCAGTAACAAAAACAACAAAATGAACTATAATTATGAATATTTGTACTTCTTACATTCTGACTACGGAATCACTTATATTTTGAGGATTCTTACAGCATTTCATTCCTTACATAATATACTGTTCAATTAAACGATAATTTGTTGTGCTCAAATAAGTGCTTTTAATAATATGTTTCTGAAAATTTTTAAAAAATATCAAAAATTTTTTTTCATTGCAAAATAACATATAACATCTTACACAAGTTTATCTAAAGCTGTGACTCATTTCTTTTAGGCAATGCCTCGTACTCCTAAGGCTGTTTTTCTTGTCCAATATTGTTTTTATAAAAATTGATTCAAATTTACTGTACTGTCACACAATATCTAGCTTCTTCAAGATAATTAAGATATTTTTTTAAAGGTCAAGATCCTAATCAAAAAGGTTTTTGTGATCTTTGGTGATTAATAATTTTGATTGCATAGATTCGTTGGAAATTTTTGGCCTCTGATTTTTTTCTTTCTTTTAACTGATGATTACGCGTGTTACAGATAGTACTATTTCCAAGAATAATATCTAATCTACCACTTATTTTCTTTTTTAAATAATTGATAAGCGTCTTTTGGATTCTTTTCAGCAGGATAATATGGGCATCACATAAATCGCTAAATAGAACTGATTTTTAACCCTACTCTATAATTCAAATACTGCTTCCTTGCAACTGTGGTCTAGTTCAAGTTTTCTGCAGAGATTCAAAAGGCCATCCTTTTTTAGCTTACGTTCTCCATTGGCTGGGAAGTATTTGTACTAGAAAAGAGTTTCTATTATAGCACTTTATATTTTTCCCATTTCATGCCTTTCACTAATTTCTACTAACTGTCAAAACTACAAAATAATCATCGTGACAAGACAGCAGAGACTCAACAGTATGCTTGCAAGGCGAAGATGACTTTTATGCAAGACAATTATTTGTGACTAAGTAAAGTAGAAATAAATACACACTCCCTTATCTATTGCCTTTTACTACGCAGAGAGTGGAGAGGAGAGTCAGCAGAGCTCCTAATTTTGGATAAGCTGTTTTTTAAAATTTTGCTAGTGATGCAGTTATTGATGGAAAGTCATTATTTGTGTTAAATATACTTTTTTGGGCCAGAATCAAACTCTTATTCTTCGCTGCAAGAAGCTGCATTGCTAACACCTGAATGATGGCTTTGGCGTCTTTTCTTGAAAATTCTTCACAAAAAAGATGATGAGCAATAAAATGATAATAAAAATAATCTTTTTTCAATGATAAATCATACTTTCAACTGTTTACAAAATTTTATTTTCAGTACCTGGTAAGTGCTTCTATTTATTTTTATCTGTACTATATTTGAATTTTGCCAAAACAAGGTTCCAAATATTACTGTCATCTCAAACATCGACTAACGTGACGAAAATTTCTTTCAGTCAAATGAAACAATATAAATAGTTTTTTTTTTTCTAAGCCAAATTTAGAAGCCAGAACCAAAAATATCGTTTATTGTGAACATGTTGAAATGATGGTAAATAGTTTAAATAGTTACAATTGCTCGTATCAAGAACACATTTTATCCCATAACACCTGCTGCAATAATTTCCTGTTGCAGTCCAAGGTTAAGAAGTGTAATTTTTTTTTCACGTACGAAGCTCGCTGACAAGCAAACGACATATGAACAAAATCAAGTTGTAAGGCTGTACAAGGGAGATATCAGCTAGTAGATAAACGCTAGTTTATATGGCTGTAGTTAGAGCTGGCTGTCATCAGTTACTTTAATACATTGTATGAAAATAAAATTTTGGTTGAGCTGTACGTTCACGTCATAATTATTCTTTGTGTGAGTTTAATTTAGTAATACTTATTTTAACAAAAGTAATAAGTGCTTCCCTTTCTGAATCAGTAAGAACGTTTTTCCAAGCTTCCAATACATACTTTTTATCAGAGTGCTTCGATGGCTCAGTGGTTACTGTGCTAGCCTCCTAGCCGGAGAAACTCAAGAGATCGTGAGTGCAAATCTCATAAAAAATAATCGAGGTTTTTTTCTCGGGTTTTTTCGATAATGAAAAAAAAAAAAAAAAAGTAAACAGTGGATTTTTTCCGGGGATCTCTGGACATATATGACCGAGTCGTCTGAGATAAACTTCGCAAGAGACCTGCACGAAAGACTCGCATATTGAGGGAAAAAAGGTTAATTACGGAATAATAGTAAGAAAAGCAGAGATTAAAGGATATACAGGATAAGTAAAAACACTGCACTTGGTATACGTGGAATCTTAATACTACTACATATTTCTTATTACTCACAAAGAGATAAAAACTACGAAGGATGTCCTGCTGGGGTCACTTTTTCAACTATTTATATTGCTTACATATAAAGGTGATAAGATTAGTGTTCCAATTTTCAGTCACTTAAAAATCTGTGCCTGATCCACCTTTAAACAATTTTCCACCAAAAGTGACAAAATAGTTCATATAAAAATGAAGCAATAAATCGGATAATATTTCAATAAAAAGCAACATAATTCAATTTAACAAAAAAAAAATGTAAGTGTAGTATACTACAAAATAAAAAAATGCGCAAAAACTGGTACATTTATACCATATCGTTTAGTATACTATTAACAACAAAACTTAACACAAAACTATATTTTATCTTCAGATTTAGGATCAATACTCCTGTAACAATAAAGATTTTTTTTAGTTATTAAACAAATTCTTACACTACACATAATATCGTATTTAAACTCAAATTTTAGACGTTTACAAACCCTTAACTTTCTCGTTTATGCTTCAACAAAAAAATAATTTTATATTGAAATGCTATACATATGTATAGACTCATTATTTTTCACCATATATACTTAGTAAACATGTTTAAATATAAACTGTTATACCATAGCAACCAAATGTAAAGGTTTAGTGGATAGTACTAAGACGTTGCAACTATACACTAGGAATGCGATGAAAACTGGAATTCCTATTCAGATACAGCAACAATCTTAAAAGAGGATTTTATTCTTTTCAATAAAAAATGTAGTGGTAAGGAACGTAAAAATAAAATTAAGGAGTCATGGCCTTACAGAAGAAGCTTCCTTTCCCTTTAAATGTCACATTAAAAAAGGACATGTACTCTTTTAAAACTATTGCTGCCTCTCTTTATGTGATTTAACTTTATTACATACTTAGTTTATACGATGTAACTTTAGTTCTAGATTCCTAGTTAAAGGAAATTAAAAAAAGATCGGTTGTCAGTTCTGTTAAGAACAAAGTAAATATAAAATTATGCGTGCGATACAACAACACTCAGTCGTATAAATCTTGGATTGTATGTGTGCTCGTTCATTCTCAATAGCAAGTTAAATGAAAAACTATCGTTAAATAGTAAAAGTGACTGTATTAAGAAAAAAAAAAAAAAAAAATGATTAATAATTTTGATTGCATAGATTCGTTGGAAATTTTTGGCCTCTGATTTTTTTCTTTCTTTTAACTGATGATTACGCGTGTTACAGATAGTACTATTTCCAAGAATAATATCTAATCTACCACTTATTTTCTTTTTTAAATAATTGATAAGCGTCTTTTGGATTCTTTTCAGCAGGNAATTTTAAGTTAAGTAAGTAATAACGGAACAACTAAAAGTGAAGATATAAATAAATTATTTATAGTAATAAGTACTGAAAATAAGAGCTGTGATGGCTTAGTGGTTAGCATGCTAGCCTTCTAGCCGGAGATACTCGAAGGGTCGTGGGTTCGAAACCTGTCAAAAATTTCCAAGATATCTTTTCTCAGGCTTTTTTCATGAGATGAGTATACTTATAATCGATTTGTCCAGTAATGTCTGGATCTCCAGAGGCTTCCGTTTCAAAGGAAAGCCAACACCTGGCCATCTCACCGGGTACAGTCTCTGTTGGTTATACAAATATCAATACAGCGACTCAGATGGTTTGTGGAAAATATCTTTCCATTAAGGCTTGGAAGATTTTGAATAAAATGCTGGCTAGCTTTGTAATTTAGAGATTATGTAAGTAAATAATGCTAGATTTTTTTTGAAAAAAAAAATTAGGTAGGCTAACACATTTATTTTCAAGAAAATTAATTGCAAAAATTCGTCATTTTAACACGTAACCTTACGAAATCTGAAACTGAATTGACTGCCATATCGCAATAAAAAGCTGTGGCACGTGTAGTTTACATTATAAAGATACAAGCCTTAGAAATTTTTGTTTTCATAGCTGGTTTTATGTTCATTGAATCTGTCATCAAGTTTTTATTCTCTACAATTTTTTGTAATCTAGCTTTTGTATTTAATATAAATTCAATACTTTTTGTACTCTTCACAATTTCAGATGTGTCAACACAAATCTTATGAATAAGTTTTTATAAAACTAAAACACTATTCAACGCATTATGTGCTTCATAACATCACTTTTATCTAAAAAGTAATTGGCTAAATCGACAGATTCTAGTCCAGCACAAGTGTAGATAAAAAACAGCAGAATAGACAAGGTTGATGCAGTGTTGTCAGTTTTATAGTGGCAGGGCCGTCAACTTTACACTCGAAACCTCGAAAAAACCATAACATTTTTTAGTATCGATTTTTCCAATGACTTTTTCGTGTATTATTGCTATTTCGTTGACACATATGTATAATCATTATTATTGTGAAAAAAATAATACAAAGAATTATTTGTATGACAAGCACCCTACAGGAGCCCCTCAATAGCTACGACACTAAACGCCCACACCTCCTTAAACTTGAGTATATCTGGGGTGTGCTTGAGACAATCACTGCACCCTGTAAATAGTACCCAGTAGGATGGATAACCGAGTAGTCTGAAGGGAACTTTGCAAGGGGGGCAAAAAACTCGTACACCGTGTAGTTAGGGCAAAAAGGTGGAAGAAAAAAAAAGGTCTTTTACATGGCAAAAGCTGAAGAAAGTCCTAGAAATAAAAATACTAACACCAAATACAGAAAATTTGGATTTGCAAAAGAAACACAGAAATTATTAAAGAAAAGCCTGTTCGAAAAATTTGAAAAACATTCTTTGTATATAAAAAGAAGTTAAAAGTCGAAGTGAAAACAAGGTGGTGGATGATATTAAATTCGTACTTCTAGTGTTTGAAAGCACAGATTACAGTTTGTGGGAGAATAGTTTATCTATTTTTTCAAAGTTAATGAAATACAAAGATGTCACTTACCAATAATTTTTCGTTAACAAGTACCTTTTATTCAACAATTAAGTGTAAAAAATAATTCGGTTCGTTTTAAAAAGATGGCTCTGGCTGTTATGAATGCTTCGTTGTGACAGTTGATTTCAGTGGTTTCAGAGAGGTTAGACATCTGTCAATAACATTTGTAACGAAGCAAAATGGCCTCCATGTTCCAAAATGCTCTCGCTGATGCAACGTATATACAAAGAACAGACAGTCGAAGCTTCGCCGAATTTGTTTGTTTTTCGGGAGATGTATATACGCTGAGAGAAGAAGGAGAGGAAACCATTGCTCGAGCGTGAAATCACGAGTAAGTCTGGAGGAGAGCCTCGAGCTGTACGCTTAAGTGCGAGCAGCGAGAGCTTTAGTGATTTGTGTGGGCTTTCACGTCGAAAGTTGAGAGGAAGAGAGAGAGAGAGAGAGAGCTGTCAAGAAGGTGCGTAGAGTATTGAGAGAATAGAGGTGTGTGAACGGAAGTCTAGCAACTGCTGTGTTCTCCCAGGACGACGAGGTCTCCAGATTGAGGACCACAGAAGTCGCTGAGACAAGAAGAAGAGCGTAAGAGAGAGAAAGAAGAGAAAGAGTGAAGCCGTAGGACGAACGACCCGTTTGAAGACCCCGGACGACATCACGCTGGGTTGGACTCGCAGACGTTTGACCAGGAGGTGAAGCTAGAGAGACAGAGACAGGGAGAGAGTATAGCGAAGACAGTGAAAGAGACAGAGAGAAAGAGTAGTGTGAGGATTGACGAGACGTTGTGTACGAGAGACCGCGAGGTGTATGCTTGAAAGTGCCGCCATTGTTCGCGCGTTTTGTTGTGTGTGAGGGTAGATAGAGAGAGGGCAGATAGCAGAGTTAAAAGAGAGAGAGAGAGAGAGAGTATAGTAGTGAGGGTCTAAGACAAACAGAAGCCTCTCTTGGTTCAAGGACGAGCAGGACGTGGTGGACGTACGCTCGCGGCTCGCGTGGTGCGAGGCAGAGTCGCTGCAGTGCAGTCCAGAGAACGATGTGAAGCGTTGTGTTGTGTATTGAGTAAAGAGATACTTTGTATTCGAGTAACTGACGAAATAAAATAGTAGTTAAGGTTATTTATTTGTGTTGATTTAATAGTTCCCTTCGTAGAACGGGAGAACTCCCGCGCCAATCCCCCTTTTTAAGACAAGAAACCCGAGGTGTGAGAGGGACAAAAGTGACATATGTGATCGAGATTTGGCAACACTGCGTCGGTGCCTCTTTTATTTTTAGGTGAAGAAGCAGTGTTAGATATTTAGCTTTCTTCACTCTAAATTTCGTAAAAAAACTTTTTTTAATTTTTTTGAATATGTCAATTTTTGTGTTAACTAAGCAGCATGTGGGGAAGGTTTTAATTTTTTGCTTTAATTGGAAGAAAAGTGCAGCAAAAGTGCAGTGGATGCTTGTGAAACTTAGCGTTGTTTTCTTTAAAATATTTTTTAAATTAAAATTTTTCTTTCATCACCTACTTGGCCACCAAAATCTGGATTGAAGGGCACACAATAGTGGGTTTTACACAAAAAAAAATATGGGGATGCGTAAGAATTAACTTTGAAAATAAGATTACTTACTTTTATTACCATTAAAACCAGGCGTACAAAAGAGGCTCTCAAGACAAGATCCAGGTGGCCAGATATAATTTAAGTTGAAACGATGGACCAGATTCTCCAGGTCACCTATAGACCCTAACCAGGTTTTCCAGGTCGTGTGTAGTAGTCTGGCTACTCCTCTAAGTATATTACCAAGCTGGCCGGACTACTAAATGCACCAACCGGGTTCTCCAGGACGTGTGTCTATAGTCTGGCTAATGTTCAAGGTATACACTCAAGCTGGCCTGACAATCGAACGAATTTTTTCGGACTGATCTGCTCGTAAAGGAGGCCATGGGCTTATATAACCGACAATCTTGCCTCCTTATTATCGCTACTATTGCAAAAGACGACGTGACGTACATAGGTTTTTAGAATTAGTCTGCATCGTCTCGCGGCAGGGAGAGGGAAAGATTTTCTATACGTTTTCCATCTCCCTTTACATGTGTTGTTTTGGTTTTGGAGGGATGCTTACTCGCATAAGAATATCGTACAGCAACAATAGTGGTCCCAGGGTTCACTCGTTGTGAATCGGTCGCATTACAGTTCACGTGATTTTTCGGCTTGGTGGCCCTGGGTATTGTAAGTGTTTAGAAAAGAAAGTGGTAGAAGTGTAGCATGCCGTTTTCCACTGGCCAATGTGTGAAACAAACATCCTGGCTCGAGGGTGGGCTTGTTTATCATTGGTTAAGGCAGAGAAGAAAAAGGATATAAAATGATTATTGAGTTTCATCGAACGATGTAGATGAATCTGTCAACGCATGAGCAGAAAAGAAGATGTAGACTAGTTCTTGGGTCTTTATCTTACTCATTTCTTGTTTAAACAATTGTTTATATTTTTTCAAAATTTTAATTAAAAAAAAATTTTTTGGTACTGTACACATACAATCATTAATTTTTACTAGAGATTAGTAAAGGAATTGCTAACTGCAATGCTACGGCGCAAGTTCACTTTCCACCAGCGTGGAGGGGGTATACCGAGTGTGTGCCTACGGATTTGTGTGGAAATGAGCATGTAGGCACATACTTTGGAGATCAGTGTTGGTTTCAAGATGGCAAAAAAGGGTCCCCCCACCACTCTGCTGCCTTAAGAGAGTGGTAGGGATACATCTTTTTAGTCGCGGCTGTGCGACCGCGGCGAAGTGTCGTCTGCTGAGACAGTGGGTCTCACTCTTCACATAACTTATTATGAGCCCCATGGAAACACACAAATATATGAACACCTACATAAGCTGATCACGATGCCCGGATGCCGGATTGTCACCGAGCTCTAACCCAAAACGTAAATGTAAAAACGATTGTGTCTGCAAACACGACCCTTGTCAGGATGCTAACCCGAGATCGAGATAGCTGCTCCAGCTTCCTGACTCGATTTGTTTCGGTTCCTGCTGTAGCTGCATATTTTCCTGGAGAAGTAGTATGATTTGGAATGTACGCTATACGTATTGGCGACAGCTGGAAAAACTCTACTGGTGTTTGTGTACTTTTATTCTGTATGGTGCATATTATTTGCAAAGTTGAAAAGTTATGGCCTCTTTCACTTATTCAAAGTGTCACTAATAAAATCTAGATGATTCATAGGTACTTTAAAAATTCTTTTAAGTATACGTCTTTAAAGTTAATTTAATTTTTTTCAATTATTCGTACTTCTATTGCACAGTCAGTGAAAACTAGTTTTCAATTCATCATACCACACGGATGAATTGCAGTGATAGCCAGTGTGTCAATAAGTTCTGGTACCCAGTACGTAACCATACATTTTTAATTGAAACTGTCAGTCAGGATAAAATTGTATTCGGATGGCTGATGAGAGAACTCTGTCAATCAGCTCGTAGCCATACATATTTGTGCCAAGCCTGCAGTGAGAATGAGATTGCATTCGGATGACAGATAAAAAAGTAAAGATGTCCTGGACTTGGTTAGTGTATTTTTAACACAGTTTGCAGAATCATCAGGTACTTCAAAGTGTCATTACTTGTCACTCATAAAATGTACATGATTCATGGCTAATTTCTGAATTCTTTCGAGTACATGTCAAAAGTTACTTTTACTCATTTCTATTATTTACACTTAGATTGCAGTGCAAGTGAGAATAAGTTTTTAATTCATCATACCACACGGATGAATTGCAGTAATAGCCAGTGTGTCAATAAGTTCTGGTACCTAGTGCGTAGCCATACATTTTTAATTGAAGCTGTCAGTCAGGATCAAATTGTATTTGGATGGCTGATGAATGAACTCTGTCAATTAAGTACGTAGCCATACATATTCGTGCCAAGCCTGCAGTGATAATGAGATTGCATTTGGATGGCAGATTAAGAAGTAACGATATCCTGGACTTGTTTAGTGTGTTATGAACACAGTTCACAGAATCATCAGGTACTTTAACGTGTCATTACTTGTCACTTATCAAATGTACATGATTCATGGGTAATTTTTGAATTCTTTCAAGTACATGGTGCAAGTACATGGTGCATGCAAAGATTTTCTGTAAAGCTTTCTAAAGTGATGGTTGCAAGTACGTGTTCAGTGTGTCGCTAATGAAGTTTGCTGAATAATCATTATCTAGATCACCAGTGATTAATTAAAGATGTTGATTAGGCCAATTAATTTCATACATCACCTTTAAAAAGAAAAACGTGAAACTCTCAGGCAATGAGCACCGCAGGAGTCAAAACAACGCTCATGTCATTCGACGTACATCAGCTGTGACAATGCTTACATCCACAAGTTTTTAATCAAAGCACATGATGACGATAACTTTCCATTAGAATAACTTATATCGAGTGTCACCTGATTCGTGTTAATGTAAGCGTACCCTTACATTTTTACTTCATGCCTGTACGGTGAAAATTAAATTTATCAATCGTAAATTATAAATTATTGCAGGTGTTTATTGAGTTTTTCAAATTAGCTGGATATTCCATTCTTTCTGAAAATATTTTTTGTTTCATTCGTTTACTCTCAAGTTACAGTGAAAGTACATACGTACAAAAAGTTTTAGATTCATCGTAAAGCAGTGATTAATTGTAACAATTATTTATGTACAGTAGATGATTGAAACGTGCAATTACATATGTATAATGTTGGATTTATTATAATACAGGAGTATACTACAGTAACAATACAAAAACTCATCGATTATAATTGTCACTTGATTTGATTCTTTAAATTACTTGTATTGTCAAGAAAGTTTAATAAATTTTCGATACAATATTTGCATTCATATCATAATATAAATGTCCTTGTCTACTGACTTGGTGTATATAATACATTTATCAAAAAATGTGGGTTATTTGGTAGCCTACACTATATTTACTCATTAGGACAGTGCACTTTGGTCCTAAACATTTAATTTGACAGCCTTGACACAGGAAAGTTATATCCCTTTTTTATTCAGATCTAATTTTTTTTAATTTTCATTTATGTATGTCATTCTATAAAGTCAAATATTTACATTTCAGGTTAAGTACAAAAGTTAAGTAACAATAACTTTTGTACCTACCAAAAATTTAAAATTTTATTTTTAAACTACATAATTTAGAATAACAAAAAAAATATCATGCAATATTTGATTACTTGTTGACATGTTTATATTTTTCAATTTAATCCATAATTTTTATTTTTATGGATGAGATGGTATGCAATAAATCATCATGAGAATGTCAATAAATATTTGCGTTCACAGCTTCGAAACACACGTATTGAAAGTTTTGGATTGAATATGGATCTACTGTATTAACATTAAAATTACATCAATTAAAAATCTGTTTTTCCATACGTTAGTTACTACGATTCATGATTTTCTCCACTGTAAACGTATTTAATTATTATGTATTATTGATACATTTACAAATTTTACGAAATATTCCAGTTTTTGTTTTAGAACAGAAAAAATGATGATTTATACGTGGACACAAAAATGATAGTTCTTGTTCAAGCTAAAACAAACAGAGCATAGTTTTAGCCCAGACGCGGAAAAAAGGGCGTAGTCTTTGTCCGGGCTGTGAAGAAGCCATATAGTCTTTGTCCGGACTCGAGAACAGAGCATAGTTTTCGTTCTGTAGTTCAAATATTGTTTATTTTCTCACTTCATGTATTTATTACGGAAAAATTTTTCTCACCCGTAAGTGGTGAAAAAATTACTTTTCGATCGAAACTTGTCCACAACACTGAAAATACTCAACTTTATTATAATAGATTCGTTGATTCGTTTCAAAAAATGATTGAGGGGTCATGGCCAATAATACTAAAATAGGGTATGCTATGAGTTAGTACTGCCGTTTCTACTTATGCAAGGCAGCGCTTTTTCAGAGTGCTGCACGGAGCGAGTATCAAACTGAAAGATTCCTGTCTTTCATGAGTATGATTCTACAATGAAGGATGGTACCACATAATAAATTTTATGTAACGATTTGTTTTAGTCTTATTAATTACCCCTTTTCCATACTACACTATCTCTTTATCATTACATTTAATCAGTCAATTTTATAAATTCATATAATCCGAATGCTGTATAGTGGTAGAGAGACGTCTTAATCAGCACTGTCTAGCATTCTATTTTTTTTGTCATATCATGGTTGTCATTTCAAGTTCATAATTTGTCACATTAACATACTTTCTCTCTGCATTTTCCGGGCTTGAGACCGACGCATTACGCAAATTCGCGAATGCAGCTGTTTTAAAAATTTTTCTAAAGTGACATTCATTGCACGTATTAATCATAACAGAACTGAAAATTGTATAGATGATTGATTAATATCATTTGACCTTAATAACGAACGCAAGCTGGTTCATTATTTTTAAATAAAAACATGCAACATTAACTGTACAGCGTAAAAAAATTTTCCAGTGTCTGTTACGTTTGTATATCTAATATTAAAACAAAAATTCTATTATACATCGTGATACCAGTACAAGTACTTATTCGGTAGTACTCGATGTCTTGCGGCACCTCTCACAAGATATTCAACAATTACCACAAAATTACTTGTTATAAAATTCAAGTCAATTTGTTAACAAGGAATATTCGTTGTTCCATAACTTACGCTATTGCAGTAAGGATATTTTCACTTATACTTTTAATAGAATTTCTTTATTATAATTAATACGACGTATTCTATATTTTATTTATGTATCATATATAAATATGGTGCCAGCTTAGGTTTGATATATACGTTACCTGTTTTCATTAAAGCATGTGCATGCCCCTATTTTTGTGGTGCATAGGTGCATTCATCTGTATGGATAAACTGCTCTGTAATACAGAACTATTAATATTAAATTTATTAATCTGTAATAAAAAATTACTAAATCTACAGATGTGTTTTAATTTTTTGTGCATTATGTGGTAGTAGCACGCACGTACTGTTTCTAGCTAATAAGAATAGTTTTGAAGTACAAACTTTTCAAAAGACAGTTTTTGGAAACTACTGCATTTAGTGAATATTTGCAATGTGTAACGTTTGTCAAGTACATAAGGTACGGGTACTAGGTTAAAAGGTTGTATCCGTCGTACAAGTTTATACTGCAGAATTACTCGTAGAAGCTAGAAAATTGATGCTCCTGGATTCTTAATAAGCACACACCTCACTGAAGTTCCATTCGCTGCAACTCTGTAATTAAAATATTATTGTTCTAGTTACGTATATATACCTGTTACGTATTTCTGAGTAGTTATTGATATATTTTCTTAAAACATATTCATGCATTTCTTTCTTATTTTCATTTTCTTTTTTTATGGTTCTATACGTATATTTGTACATGTCATCTGATGATCTTATTCAATTTATATTCGTGCTGTTAATGAAACTCTTACATATTAATATTTGTATGTGTACTTGTCATTGTCAATATTATTACTTTTTTTTTTTTTAATTTGTAATCGTTTTTCAGTATCTTGTTCCTGCCATATAATGAATCAAGCGTTGCTCAGGTGCGTAAGTAACTCTTAATTCCTCTCATTCCTTTGAGAGCGAGCTGGCTTCTGAATATCTTCGTTATTTTCTATTTTTCTTCTTTTATTAAGTTCCTTTTGTCTACTAGGGAAGTGATCCTAAGCAACGGCCCCCATTTGGAGAGGTTACTTTTGAGTATGTAGGCACACCGGGTGAATCAGACACTGTTACTGAAATATCCGGGATATCGTCTGAAGATTTAACCCTCTTTGCTTTATCAAAAAAAATTCTATATTGAAGCTTGTAGCCTATTATTACAGTTTTAACAATAAGCCAAGCTGTTCAAAGTACCACACAGTTTGCTTGCATACTCTAGAAAAAATGTTAATGTTGAAAAAATGTGTTAGTATATTTCACTAATTGAGTAGCGTTGTTGTGTACATAATTCTGCACGCGCTCCTGCATGAAAAGTTATTTATTATTAAAATTTTATGTGTTTAAATTGAACACTATGTGTAGGGTGTGTCGATTGAATTGACAATACAAGCTTCCACTGCATCTACTACGATACTACAAAACGCGTGTTATACTACGTATTTATCACATCGAATGATTAGATATATTTGTATCTAAATGAAATTTTACAAATGCATTATTAATATTACGTTCGTGGCTTTTTTCATCGTCATTTAGCGTTTTGATCGTTTCCGATTTTACTTAAACAATTGTTTGATGTAAACATGTCATATAATTATAAACACAGATCAAAATCAAAATAATTATCGTGTTACATCATATTAAGGTATGTCATCAAAATGTTCGTCTGGTTGATGTACCCATTCGGTATTACTTATGGTAAAAAGCACATTGTATCAAAAGACATACCCAAAGCAAAACAAAATCTTATTTTCTAAGCTGAAATTAATGGTTTTTTCCGAGGACTATGAACTTTGAAGGTTAAAACAACTGGCAAGGTACATTGTAATTGTAACTAAAAGTAATGTTTTTATATCTTTTACTTTCCAATTGTAAAAAAAAATATGTAGAGAATGAATTCAGATGAAATCTCGAAAGTATTTTATAAACTGATATCTTACTGCTTTTTTTCCTTTAGTTACATTACATTTATTTTAGTTTCACTGTAGTAACAATAACATTGTACCTTTATATAATGTTTGCAAGTATTTTTCCTTCTAATGATACTATTGCAATTGTTTAATTTTTATTCTCAAAAAAGTGAAGGTGACATAATACACAAACGTTCTCTTTTGTTGTGCAATATTAATTACTTAAACATGAAACATGGAAGTATCTGTTGCAAAGATGACATAAAATAATCTCGTTTTCTCTTTGTCTGAAACAAAACAGACCTATATATTTCATATTAGTGGATTCTTTTAGCAATAACTTTGCCGTTGTACTTCTATAATCATCTGGATTGAAGGAGACATCCAATGCCTGATTCCTACCAATGCCATCCATAAAATACATTATTATTAGGCCACAGTTGTAGACATCTTTTTAATACAGTCGTAAGGTTGTAAACCAATCAATAGTCCACTGATTTTCAGTGAAAACATTTACAACATTCAATTGTTTACAAAGATTAATATACACAACGAATTTCTGAAATAATATTGTAGATTGAGAAATCAAATAATCATCAGTACGATCAATAGGATCGATAAATGTTACGATTTTTTTATCAACTTTGACTTTGAAAATTTCCCAATGTGATCTTCGAAGAACAGGGATTAAAATTTTTCCGCTTCTAGCAAAATCTGTAGTTAGCATTATCCAATGAAGGCTTATCGAATCCACAGTTAATTTTTGATTAAAAAGTAGGTGAGTTTGCTGTGTCGGAACAAAGATAGTATTTTTCCATTGTTTTTCATTTATTACGCAAAAGGCATAAACTACATCGTCTGCTGTACTTTGCAATGTTCTAAATTCAGAGGAAAATAGCAAATGTCTGTTGTTAAATAATTTCTCTCTGAAATAGTGTCCTACGAAGAAAAATGCTTCTTGGTTCTTATTATTACTGTCAGCATAGATTAATTTTGAAAACTAATACACATGATTATCAATTAACTCATTTTCAAACGATTTGTAAGTTTGACAAATATAATCTGACAATTGCACGCCTTTTTTTGCGCATGAAATTTTTTTGACAACTTTGTGTTGTACACTAGAAAAAATTTCTGCAATACTGTATTCATTTGCTGAATCAGCTAAGTGCAAACGGGATCTTTTTGGAGTTTTATTCCCAGTATACATGCTCCAAATTCGTTCGGGTGGTGCGTTTGAATTAGGTAATATATTAAAACTCTTTTGGCAAACCTAAAAATATTTTTAAATAGCTTCTTATTGTCACCATCGACAATTTTTCTTAGTTCAAACCAAAATTTCTCTGGATTTTCTTCCCATAGGTAGTCGAGATTCAGTTCAAAACATGAAGTTCTGCTCCACTCGTAGTTTGATATTGACATATAATCTGAATCATGCATGTTTGTCTGCCGTGGAAGATGTTCAAATAACTTATCTAAGTTTTTGTAGCTGTTATGAAACTGTAAACTTAAACGCATTTTTCGGTTAAAAGCATTGAAGATGTGCAGAGAAATCCCTTTAAAATCTGTGTCCATCACTTAACTTTTGACACATCTGAATTAGAAAATTTCGACAATCTCTTACGAACTGTTGCTTCAGGAAGACATCTGTTACCTTCATGAGAGCATCATAAGCAAACTCATGGACTACTACATCATTATTATGCATGTAATGTGTCATATCGTTAGAATTTATCATGTTTATGTCAGTATTTTCCACATATTCACTATTCATGTACAATCTCTTCGATCTCCCAAAACTTGGATAACAAACTCGACAGGCTGTGCTCTACCGAAACGTTTAGCACGCGCACAGTTTCTTTGCTAACAGAAAGCGGCCCCGATGATTTACCGGTCAAAATCCAACCGAATATAGTGTTTTGTGCTAGTGGTGTACCTCGAGGTCCCTTTATCAATCCATTCAACATTATTGACGCATAAATGTCTGCCCCAATTATACAATCTATCCTTTGTTGTTTATAAAAATACGGATCTGCCAACAAGAGCCCTTTTATATGCGGCCACTCAGCTCGCACAGTACATCTACCAGGACTGTATCGAGTGAGCGACCTCATAACTAGCATGCGAACATCGAAAGAGGCTCTACTTGTGACTGGACGAATCGCTACCGTCGATTCACCTATTGGTTTCGTTTCGCTTTCCCCAAAACCAACGACTGAGCACGACGACGGCAGTCCTCTAATACCAAGATCCGCGATAACCGACTCTATAACAAAGCTTCTCTGAGCCCCGGGATCGATTAGAGCTCGAACTTTAATTGTGCTTCCGTGCTCCGCGACAAGAACGACTCGAGCCGTTGCCAACAATATAGAAGCACTTACAGGAGCGACGTTAACCGAAATCGAGTTCGACATCCCGCTTGATCCGAAATCACGACCACCACCACCAGGCTTATGTGCACCAAAAGACCCGCTATCATCTGATTTTGTAGGCTATGAATGTAGCAGTGTATTATGCTTCGCTCCACAAGACAAGCATCTTTTCTCAGAAGGACATTTTTAAAAAAAATGTGAGTCATAAAGACAATTCAAACATAATCTTGACCTTTTGCAGACAATAAATCTTTCCGGCTGAGACAGTCTCTCAAATTGAGGACACTTATGCAACAAATGACTCTCTTTACAAAGAACACACGATACTACCGATCGTTTTTTTGTTTTCGATTCGCTTTGAGACTTCCCGACCTTTTCAGTAGATACATTCACCGATATTTGTTTATTTTATCCTTTTGAAGGTTGTACACTTTTTTCGCCCCTGCGAGCCAGAGCACAATCAATCGATACGTGAGCCTGTTCTAAAGACTGAGTGCGCCTCTCGATAAAAGCAACGAGCTTCGTGTAGGTAGGGCTCGCAGCCCTGCTCTCACGCGATATCTCCCAACCTTCTCGACTCAATGGATCCAACTTCCGAATCACGCAACGTATAATCCAATTATCGTAATGATTAACTCGAAATTCAAGATCTTTTAATGCACGAACTGATTCTTCAGTTTTATCCAAAATTTGAATCAAATCAGGCAAATTTCCGGGTTTAACAACAGGTAAATTTATTAAATTTTCCAGATGATTAAATAAACGTATTTGAGTATTGTCGAATCTACGTACTAATTTTTCCCACGCAATGTCAAAATTTGAATCCATTATATCAATGCCTTTTAATCTTTGCTGCGCTGAGCCTTGTACTACCGATAACAAGTGTTGCAATTTGACAGCCTTGGGCATTTCGCGTTTTATTACGAGCGAGGTAAACCGCTGCTTAAACGATTCCCACTCCTCGTGTTTACCAGAAAACGTTGGTAGCGACAGAGGAAGAAAATTTACTTTTTCGGTATTACTTGATCTATGATCAACACGAGGTGAACTTTCTAAATCAATTACGTGATCATTGAACTCACCCAACGCGTCAGTATATGCCTCAAACACTTGATCAGCTATTTGCTTTTCATAATACTCGTGAGAAAGCAAGATTTTTTCATCTGCTTGTATAATTGCGTGTTTCTTTTTGAAATCAGCAAGATCCATATCTAACTGTGTGACGCGTGCACGAGTTTGCCCCAACGTCATATTGGCTCGCTCTTTCTTTTTGAAATTCGCGAAGGCATTTTTTATCTTTTTTCCAAGCGTGACCTGATCAGTGTACCACTTTTCCGACATTCTCTTTAAAATTATTTCAACAGTCACAAAAAGATCAAGACCAACCAGACATATACCAATATCACCTTGCAAAGTTCGACGATTCAACGAGAAAGATAAGCTGATACCTCTAGACTGTGTATACCTGGTTTCTAGTCACCGTCGTAAGCCCCCCTCTCACCTCCCGCTCAGCCTTTTAGCTTTTGATGAACGCAAGCTGTGCGTTACAGTGAGAAGACGAAGAAAAGGCTATCAAAACATGACCCCACACCCCTCTCCGCCCGGCAGGAAAGCGGCAGAAGAAAAGCCCGAAACCGTCATCCGAGCGTCGAGAGTGGGAGCCGCTTTGTCAAGGCTGCACGACAGTGGCTCTCGATGTAAGCACCAACTTCTCGATGGTCTCAGCTACCTCTCCCTTCCTCGAGCAACACTTGATACTAAAAGCAAATCGTACGAAAGCAAGGCAGAAACGTGAATTTAAGAGAAATAACATGTAACAAAAATTCATAATATGCAATGTGTGCAACCAAACCACGCTCTGCTACCAAAATGTTAATGGCATCTCGACCAATTTTTTATTGACAAAAAAAAGGTCATTGAGACGTAGCACTAAACTAATAAATTAAATAACCAAATAAAATCAGCAGTGGAAGCGAATTGTTTTGGTGTTAATAATATTAATTGAATCAACGGCTATTTACAATATTTACAGAGCAATTTGAATATAATTTAGATTTAATGAACAATAGATAAACGTGAAAAGTAAAAACGAATAAGTTCTGTCTTATGTAAAGCGAGCGAGAACGAACAAAAATAAGAGTCGATACAAAATACCTGTGACCATATAGAAGCCAACCAAGACGATTAGAATTTAGAAAAACGACATCGAAAAAACGAGCAATTATTTGACTTTTACAACGATCTCAATTTACTCAAGCGATGTTAACAGGTCGAAGTCTCAAAGGCGAGAGAGCCAGCAACGCCTCGTAAGTGCCGTCGAAGCCGCGATCTAGTCGCCGCTAAGGGGGGAGAATTTTGTTCCAATGACAATACTAACAACAAACTATATTTACTTATTTCCTCAATCGTACAATAGCAGCCTGGATGTCGCGCAATTTAAAACCTCAACAAGTCAAACACGAACCCAAACAGCTTAGGCTATAGTTAATGGCTATTAAGACGTGAAAACATAAAAATCTGAAAATAAAAAAGTCATACATTTTTATCATATGAGGTTGAAGCGTATCAGTGTACTAGAATACGATACCAGCATAAAAATACACGCATCGCCTCGCTCATCGCTTACATTCACTCTGATCAGCTGCGTTATACATATATACTTATAAATAGTAACAGTCAGAAGCAGAGAAGCTCACAGGCCAACTATCGGCATACTCATTTCATGCGTCTTCAAAATGTGTGCCTACATGCACATTTCCACGCATATCGGCAAGTGCACACTCATCATGCATCTCCATAGTATGTATCTACATGCCCATTTCCACACGAATCCGTAAGCACACACTTAGTGTACTATTTTAACGCTTCTTAAACAGAAAAAAAAATATGTGCACAAGGTTTGACCACTTGGCCGTGACGAGGCACTCGAAACAGTGGTAGAAAGTGAACTCGCACCGTAGCATTGCAGTTAGCAATCTCTCTACTGATCTCTCATTTTTAGTGTGTTTTATTCTTTAACAATATTTCATTAGTGAATTAAGTGATTTTTTGACTCAAAGAAGTTCTTCACATAGTTAGTAAGGGGAAACTTCAGAAAAGTGAGAGGAACGGTAATGTTGGCAGTAAAGCTAGTAACTGTTTTTTTCCTGTGGAAGCACTCACATACATGCATTTACGCTCACTTCATCTTCTTTTTTTAAATTTATTTGAAAACCAACTTGTTAGTCTATTTGAAAATTTGATAGATTTATTCACAAGTAATCTTTCGTACTTAAAAAATTGAAAGATTTTTACAAATTATATCAAATTAACCTATAAAAGAAATTGTAATCTAACATAAAGGTTTTTTGTGTATATGGAGACTAGACCGACGATTTAGTTTTGAATCTAGTTTTAGTTTTATAGAGAATATCTACGTTAGGATATGTTATAAGAATGGTTAATGACACTACATTTTGGAAATCGAAAAAACAAAATAGCATAACTAATAATTATTTACAAACCTATAAAAATTTAGGAATATAATAGAGAACTTGCATGCGGTAGGTTTCAGTCAACTAATACTTTATTTCGCTACCGCAATGTCAATTGAACATGGATGAGTTATAATATCACCAATAAATAGTGCATAGATCAAGAAATTAATTATTTTTCGAGCACGTTACTCAAGCTCTCATTCAAATCCATATTACGTGACAGTGACGTAAAAACTTCTGAATTTGCAAGGTTTACTCGACTTGCAATTAATGATGTCAGGTTTTGCTTTGAGACGTCATTGTTCTTCATTGAAATACGCTTCATTCGAAGCAGACAGCAGACTGTCTTTGTTTACTCAGAGAATTGTTGACACTTGGCGCATCAGTACTAAAGTTACCATGAATTTTACTGTAACTAAGGATAATCAGAAAGTAAAAAAAAACTTTCAAAATACTTGTGCTTGCATACATACTTCAAAGTGATTCTCACAACAGTGACTAATTTTCCTAAAATTTTTTTTCTGGATGACTTACAACATGGCACCAAAGTTTTCTTTTTAACGGGTTGGTTACAACGACTAAAAAAATCTTTGATTGATTATTCGCTGTAGTATTTGTACATCCTGGCACAAAATAGTACTTGTACCAGTTAGAATTAGAATTAACTTCTTTTTCGCTCATTTTCCAATCATTTATTAGTTGACAATTGTATGTATAACCTTATTTACAACCTCCATCAAATCAGCCAGATAAACAAGCAGACGACACAGCTGGTGTCTGCTTTCTATAGTAGTTTATTCGATTTCAAAGATCATCATTATATAACGAAGGAGCCCACATAATTCAAAAGTTCCTGCGTCATGATCACGTGACATCGATTAAAGTTAGGTAAGGAATTTAAATAAATTATTGTGTATATTTCAAAGCCTTGGAAAAAAAAACTGTCTGGCAAGTTTACTCGGGGCATT
This sequence comes from Copidosoma floridanum, assembly GCF_000648655.2. The sequence continues at coordinate 272,784 of NW_019379660.1, forward strand.
TTCAGCTATTGAAAAAAAATTAAATCGGAGAACATGCAAGTTCTCTATTTAAATNATGTTAAACATCGATTTTTTAAAATTAAACATACATAAAATAATGGTATAGTCAATCAAGCTGCAATTTTTTGGGTATTTTTTATGCTATTTCAATATATGTTTGAAATTTGAATAATATCTGTCAAAAAAACCTGTGTCATGAACGTCCTAAAGGGACATTCACTAGCATGTTATACTACCCTATTAAAAAAAGTGATACAACAGGATGGTTTTTTCAATTTTCTAGATACAATTATATTTTAGGTATTAAAGATGGACTAGAAATAAGTGTAAAAGCGTATGTAAAACCATGGGAAGATTCGATGAAAGCGCAGTCTTGTACTGGCCAGCCTATGTGTTGCTTTTGTTGTATTGTGCCGTGATATATGGTTGGTAATCGTATACTTATTAGATATTAATTGAAAGCATACCCAATTACCGTAGGTATACTCATTCACATGATAATTGCACCACCTTCGATCGCAATATTGTTTCATAGAACGTATTTTTATACTCATACTTGTATTATTAGCCATATAATTTTATAGAAGTATAACTTCATACTTCGGTACCCAAGCACCCACTGCCCACAAGTTTTGTTTTAGGGAAAGTATAACACAAGAGAGGTCAGTAAATAATACTTGGATGTTTTTTACTTAGTTGTTGTCCGGACGCGGGCATAGTTTGAGTTCAGACTGGGATAAAATGGTTTGGTTTTTGTCTGAACTAGAAAAAAGGGCATAGTTTTCGCCCAGACGCCAGAAAAAGTCATAGTCTTTATCCGGGACCACAAAAAGGCATAGTTTTCGTCCGGACTAGAAAAAAAGGCATAGTTTTCGTCAGAACACTGGTACTTGGAAAATGACACAGTCTTCGTCCAGACTAAAAAAAAATGCATTGTCTTTGTCTGGAACCAAAAAAAGGGCATAGTTTCGTCCAGATTAGAAAAAAGGGCATAGTCTTCGCCCGGGACGTCGAAAGAGCATAGTTTTTGTCCAGGGCCAATCAGAGAATAGTCTTCGTCCAGAGCGTCTTTTTCAAGAAAATTTTTTTTAAAATAATAAGGCTGATAATAATATTCTCTTCGGGTGCGCATCAAACACACAACCTCCTGTTTACTAGACAGTTGCTCTACCACTTAAGCTACCAAGCAGCTTTACATTCACTCGCCTCGTAGGTTTAGATAAGTTCTCGTTCTTAATTTTTAAGCTGTCTTTTACCTAAGCTTGATGTAGTATGTATATGATTTTAATGCTTGTAGGTGGATTTTTATTATAAATCTTTAGTATATTGGATACTAGCGCCCCCCCCCGTCGTGGCTTCACCCAAGACTCACTAAATGGAACAACGTAGTGTATTTACATGTAATGGTAACGTTTTTGGTTAAAAATTTTACATTTATTTCTGACACTTCTCAGAACAAAGCTCTTTTTATTAAAAACATGTTTGTTCGGAATCCATACAGTTTATTTGGTCCAGTAAAAAGCTATAAAAAGTGAAAAAATATAATTATGCTAAAAAGTACCGTATGATATATGAACAGGGCTATTTTTTAAATAGTTTTTTTTTGGCTGTTAAGATCCAAAGCTCACAAAAAATAAATAATTAAAAGTTTTTTTCTCTTATCTCACAACTTTAAACCAGAGCAACAAAGTTCTGGAGCTTAATCTCTACCTTTTTTATCGAAACAAAAATACAAATTCTACCTATTTAAAAATCTGGAAAATTCAAAAGGTTAATATGAGGGTTATAGTGAAAAAATTATCTCTCACTTGATAGATTCTTTCGTCATTTTATTGACGCCTGAATTTGTTATTCAACTTCTTGTGACTTTTGGCATAGTTAAGACTCTTGTAAGTCCTCAAGGCTATTTTTTTCAACTTTATAAGGTTGTAATATATTTGTTGGCAAGGTAGTTTGACGTCCGATGACCCTGAAAACGACCGGTGAGCTTTTTAAGTAAACTTTTTTTTGACTGAAGTTTCCAGCAAACGTGATCGCTTCTAAACCTCAGGATAATTTTTTTTGGCCGGTTATTGCAGCACCATACTGATACGGAAGAAAACTACAACGCTTGAAGCTTTGGAGCTAGTTGTAGAGCTCTTTCCTAACGTCTCCTAGTATAACGTCGAAGACGTTGGTGTCTAAAGCACTTTTATTTGCAGACTCAGTAATTTTCGTGATCTAAGGTGGAGAGGTTGGTTCGTGATGCTTGCCTGTTAGAAACTGTCCCATTGGCTCACGTTTATTATTTTTTTTTCATAGCTGTTAGGTTCTTCCAGCGCATACCTTGAAGAAGATAGGTGATTCCTGGTTGAATGCTTCAAGTCAAGAGAATAATATGGGGTCGTCAGTCACCGGGGTTCCCAGCCTTGTGACGAACAACTCCGTTCGTAACGTCTGCCAGTGAATGACTGAATTGGTTTAATAGTGGCAAGCTTTACATAGTCTTTTAGTTGACAAATCGTCTCCAGATATCGTAGTAAAAATGTATTTGTTAGCAAAGTAATTTAAACTTAGGTGACCCTTAAAAAAACCGCTGAGAGTGTTGGTTAAGTAGGAAACGTAAATACTCAGAATGGCCCTAAAGGGCCAGTGGTAAAACTTGTAGCTATTCCTTATTATTATTCTTGGTGATGGAGAGACAGCTGCGGGTAGCTTGACACTTATTCTTTGAGTCTCTGTGTACGGAGACAGTACATGATGGAGGTAAGCCGCTGACCATAGAATATTTCGTCTTCAGGTCGTTCCCCGGTTAACCAATCGTTCATCGTTGGTCAGGAAATTGGGCCTGGAGAATACCTTCTCTGTAGGTATGCCGTTGGGACAACCACTAAGAAGGACGCCATTGTGGCTGCCAGTACTCTGCAGGGCTGTCTTCCTTGGCTGGCATTTGAAGTAGAAAATTCTCTCACAGCGCCAGGTCAAATAGTTGAACGGCCAAAGTGTTGGAGTAAGTTGTGCTCTGGCTTTACACGTCTCCTGGTAAGATTCCACTGAAGACGTTGACGTTCCAAACACCCATTTTTCCGTGACAGTCGGTTATTTTGGCGATCTGGGATTACACCTGATTTATTTTGCTTGCCCATGAAAGAAGAGTGTCATCGGTAGCCAGAGTGCCCAGCTGCACGACGGACCACTCTTTTCTTGGTATAGTGACAATGATCGACTAAGATTATCGTTGACTCGATGAGGCATGTTATAACCACTCTTTACTATCTTTGATTGCGATTGGCTTCAATTTTACCTCGACGCCACCTAGCGGTTCCCACTGAACTCAGGCGTAAAGCTAGCTTATTTAAGCAAAACTTTGAGCTTATTTATTGCTCCTGTTATTAACTTTTTCAAAAAAAAACCATGCGAAAACCATCTCGAAATCATCAAGAATCAGTATGCAAAATTTCAGCAAAATCGGGTCAGTAGTTTTCACGGTTAGCGATTACAATAGTTTTAGCGACTTTGCGAAATATATTAGCAAGATTGAGGAAGGGCATGTAAATTACAAGGCATTGTTTTCGTTCAGACTTAGGAAAAGGGCATAGTTTTCGTTCTGGCTTCGAAGTAGGGCATAGTCTTCGTCCGGAGAGTCGATTTGATATTGAGAAAGTGCATGTATGAATAATATTAAGAGTGCTATTATAAAAAGTGCCGCCATCTATACGTATACGCCTATTGATACGATGATAAAAATATATCAATATTTGCTTCCATACCTATTAGACGTATTAAATTTCTAACTTACCGACAAGCACTAGAGTAACATACCTTAAAAAGATAAAAATTATTTGTGTGTTAAAAATAATTAATTATAATGAAATAATTGTAGAATATATTACAATAGCTATAGGTTTATACTTATCTGTGGCTAAAATTGAAACTTTAAGAATATTATCATCATCTTAGTTACAAAATAGTTTAATTTTAAAAGTAAATATATATAGAATCATAATTTTTATATGGGAGTGCAGAATTTGAAGTGTATAATGAATAATCAAAATGTTATAATGATGAAACTAATAAAGTATGTAAGTTGAAGAAAATCTGTTATGGTAAAAAAAATCCACGAGTGTGGTAGGAATGTTTATATATAATATATCCAAAAGGTTTGAAATAAGAGAAGCGAGCATGACTATTGTTTGTACTTTATACACGATAAAAATGATTCCATATCTTGAATTATGTTTATAGACAACTTAGTGCTACGTGAAAAGAATCAAAGTACAATTGTTAGATTTAAAAATTAATCATCAAATTAATCCAATACTTACTATTATTGGTAAAATAAGTACAAGCTCAATAAAAAAAAATACACATAATCTTTGTCTGAAGTTAAAAATATAATAGATGCAAAATTATATCACACTCCAATAAAGCCAAATTAAAAATATGAATTTACGCAGCCAGCAATAGAATTTGAAAACTACGAAATTGTGACGGAAATACTTTTATACATAAGCTTAGGAGTAAGAGCAGACGTTAGTTATATTCTAAATTATTTAACTAGATTTCAAAATTTTTAAGCCAAACACACCATAAATACACGTTGAGAAGTTTGAAATGTTTACATTTTACAAATTATATCAAATTAACCTATAAAAGAAATTGTAATCTAACATAAAGGTTTTTTGTGTATATGGAGACTAGACCGACGATTTAGTTTTGAATCTAGTTTTAGTTTTATAGAGAATATCTACGTTAGGATATGTTATAAGAATGGTTAATGACACTACATTTTGGAAATCGAAAAAACAAAATAGCATAACTAATAATTATTTACAAACCTATAAAAATTTAGGAATATAATAGAGAACTTGCATGCGGTAGGTTTCAGTCAACTAATACTTTATTTCGCTACCGCAATGTCAATTGAACATGGATGAGTTATAATATCACCAATAAATAGTGCATAGATCAAGAAATTAATTATTTTTCGAGCACGTTACTCAAGCTCTCATTCAAATCCATATTACGTGACAGTGACGTAAAAACTTCTGAATTTGCAAGGTTTACTCGACTTGCAATTAATGATGTCAGGTTTTGCTTTGAGACGTCATTGTTCTTCATTGAAATACGCTTCATTCGAAGCAGACAGCAGACTGTCTTTGTTTACTCAGAGAATTGTTGACACTTGGCGCATCAGTACTAAAGTTACCATGAATTTTACTGTAACTAAGGATAATCAGAAAGTAAAAAAAAACTTTCAAAATACTTGTGCTTGCATACATACTTCAAAGTGATTCTCACAACAGTGACTAATTTTCCTAAAATTTTTTTTCTGGATGACTTACAACATGGCACCAAAGTTTTCTTTTTAACGGGTTGGTTACAACGACTAAAAAAATCTTTGATTGATTATTCGCTGTAGTATTTGTACATCCTGGCACAAAATAGTACTTGTACCAGTTAGAATTAGAATTAACTTCTTTTTCGCTCATTTTCCAATCATTTATTAGTTGACAATTGTATGTATAACCTTATTTACAACCTCCATCAAATCAGCCAGATAAACAAGCAGACGACACAGCTGGTGTCTGCTTTCTATAGTAGTTTATTCGATTTCAAAGATCATCATTATATAACGAAGGAGCCCACATAATTCAAAAGTTCCTGCGTCATGATCACGTGACATCGATTAAAGTTAGGTAAGGAATTTAAATAAATTATTGTGTATATTTCAAAGCCTTGGAAAAAAAAACTGTCTGGCAAGTTTACTCGGGGCATTTTCAGCTATTGAAAAAAAATTAAATCGGAGAACATGCAAGTTCTCTATTTAAATGTACTTAGGTTAAAAAAATTTGTCAATGATACAAAAAAATTAAAGTATATTGAAATTCATTCCCACTTTGTTAACGGAAACCATCATCAAGGAGTAATAAATATTATAAAGATGTACTCAGCAAATCATGTAGCCAATACTTTTACAAAAGCATGTGAAGACTAGTTTAATTATTTGTTTTATAGCAACATTTATAAATGAAAAGAGGACTAATTGTGAAAATGTAAGAACTTTACCGAGTGTATATTTTACGGACTCCATTTGACTTAATACGAGCACTACTTTTCTTATCTTACGTATTATACAAAAAAAGTAAAAGTCACAGATTACAAAGCTTGTAACTTTAAAGTCGAGATTCCTCGTACTCTGAATTGACTTTGTATGCCCAAGACACATATACGCACGCACACACACGCACACACACACGCGCACGCGTACTCTCTCGAAATTTCTTTATTTTATCATGGATGGCATGATGCACCCAATTTTCTAATGTGCTACGTCGGCGTATTCAGAAATCTAACGAAGCCTTAGCTCTTATCACATTCAATTAAGTATGCTATTTGGCATGGGAAATTTCAATGTTGTCAGTATTTACACACTTTTTTTATGATGATTTCAAATACCTGGTATGAGTATACTAGGTATGACACATGTTCTCGCTATTACTGTAGCTGGGGGTACTAGGTCTCGCAGGACTACTCTTCAGAAAAAAAACAACATTTATTTGGATTCTCGATAAGCTTAACGCTGTTGGCTTTATACGTAGCTCTTTGCGACCAAGTTTTTTTTCTTATGTTTATCGGCTCTCAGATTACAGTACCAATTAGCAGGATGATGATGCTAATCGTGAAAAATGGCAAAAATTTGTCGCTAGCCTCATCTTTCAAACTCACACGATTATTTTACGATAATCACATTCATTGACCGACGCCTTTGCTATCACAGTAAGTGATCCTACTAAGCAACTTGTCGTGCCGATATCACATGAAAAAGTGTCCACTTAACCCGGAACTTAAACACCGATAACCCTCTCTATCCATCAGCGCACACTACCGTTCTCTTTATTTCAACCTGCCAAATTTAAATGAGAGCACTACTCGAGATAAGCACTAGGTAGGATTAGGTTTGAAAAATTTAGAAGAAACGAGATTGTAGAGAAAATAAAAATTGTGATATGGTATGAATTTTAAACTTAAGTAGGTGTTTTAAGAATGCAGTGAATAAGAAATTACAGGGGCGATACTATAGCGTCAGTATAAATTTGAATGCACCAATGTACGAGTGATGGAGTGCTAAAATTGCGCGAACATGTAAATTAGATGCGTCATATAAATATTAACTTTTTTTTATTATTAAACTTATTATTATTAAGTGTGCCATAATTGTTTGATTTATTCTTCCTAATTAACCTAATTACATAAAAAGTTAAAGCATCAAGATTTGTTCTTTGAGCTTTTTCAGTTCAAGCAAAACCACATCTCTAGTTTTTTCAGACTAAGACACATCATTAACTTTTTTAATCAGTAAATTTTTTTGCGTAAGGTATTAAAACATCAGACAATTTCTTCACCAAAAAAGTCAACATCTGGTTAACCGATCGATAAATTTATCATTCGTTTTAAGAAGTGTAACAAATTAGGTGAATTTAAATGATTGTTACAACATACTGTATCTTTCAATACATAAACATTGAATAATAGTATGAAATCCTTGTTAACAACTCTTATTTTTCATAATAAAAAAACAATAAACCAGTTTAGTTAACACGATAAACCAGAATAAAAAACAAACATCCATGATTATATCTCAAACCTACAGTCATCTATTTTCTAGACAGTCTCTCTATAAATAAAGCTATGGAAGGGACAGAAATCAACTACACAATTAGTTACTTTGAATTACTTCTACATTTGAGGCTACCTTGTATAAAATTTACACGTAACTTTAATGTTATTTAAAATACAGATAATTATGCAGGATTCTAATTTGGATAACAACTATACTGGGAACATAGGCAAGAAAATTGTATGTATTTTATCATTTAAGCTATTTTACTCACACCTTAGTTCTTATTACTAACTGTTTAATTATTATGATTATCATTTAATCCTGCTTTTAATTTAGAACAAGAGGTTGTAGACTATAGTTTCACGGTCCTTTACAGATTGCGGGACTAGCAGACAGTCTAACTATTTACTTGTTTATAGAAAAGAAAAGAAGAAAAATTTTTTTTAAATATGCGTGTTAATGTACCTTTCTTATTTCTAGCAGCTTCTAATGTATTAAATTAATAATTGTAAATAATTGCCTGTTTGTCCGTCGGTGTGAACAGTTTACCTACAGTTTATAATTTAAAAAGTTCTCTCTTTTATTTATAAATTGCTTTGTGTATAAAATAAAACTGTTGGTCTATAGTGCGTGAGGTTTTTGCGTAAAAAAATAAGATTCTTGAAAAAGTCTCTATAATGAAAACAATATTAAATTAATAGTTAAAATGTTTTCACTTTCTTTGACTCGTTTCAAATTAATTTATTTCTAGTTACTTGTACAAAAAGGCAGAGGAAATATATCTTAGAATCTTTCTTGCGTTCTTCATTGGTTCCATAGCTAAGTCTGTACAAAAAAATACTGTTGTATCACATTGATTCAATGTAACTTCGTTTAATCGTAAATAAAAACTATGGTCTGTTGCTGCTGCTAAGTAAGGGTATGATGGTTTCATGCAGGCAGATCCATTTTGTCCAGGTTGAAGTATCATGACTGAATGTAGTCTGTAAAGATTACAAGGGGTTCGATCTAAGAGTGGCAAAAGTAATATCACCATGGTTTTATTATCTTGATGCACAACATCTAATTTGCTTAGAGTGCTTGTTCCGTCAGCATTAAGATTCCCTATTAGTGCTACAAATTCTAGGTTCCGTGCTAGATTTTTTACATCTTGGGCTATGGTTCTGAATATTTTTGGAGAAAATAATTTTGATGAGTTGATAAATGTATCAGATATATGTCGAGAGTGAAATCTTGTCCTAAAGTCTATGAGTATTTGCTTCACAATTTTTGCACGCCTCTGTCAACGCACCTGCTCTGAAACCGATGAGCATGATCTACTAACAACCGAAACCTTTGTGTTATATTTTAGTAGCGACCAAGATAAAGCAGAAAAGTGATCAATACATAGGCTAGACGACGAGTAGAAAGTACAAATGATCAAATGAAATGTAAGGGTCAATTCGTTGATACTTATGAGAGATGCTGACACATAAGGTAGGGACCAGATAAGTAGTTCGAAGTTCGGGACGGAACCAACCAAGGGATGATGATGATGAAACGGGTTTATTAATGCCAAGGTTTAAAAAACCAAATATCAACAAAAAAAAGAAAATACATACAAATGTTAATGTATATAGATAATACAGCAATCTTTAAAAAGAAATAATACGCTAAATTATTCAAACTAATTCAATGAGACGCAATTCAACAATAATAATATGTCGTTCTGTAGGTAATAAGTAAATGCAAATCATAGGGAACTCATTTCAAAATACCATAATAATATCAACCAGCTACAAACAAATAATCAAAAACCGCAACTTTAAAACATTCAACAGTTTTTCGATCTCACAGTCACAGGTATCTTTTCCCATAATTTCAAAGTACTCAAAACAAAAAAGAGCTCATATGTGACTGTTCATGAAAAAGGAAAAAAACAGCCATTTGCGACACGTCTAGCACCGTGGACAGTAATCAATGGCACACTTGAATAGTCGATCCTCCAAAGTGACTGAGGCGTTGCTAATAACTGTACCTTAATCTTCGAGAAGTTAAATGGGAGCCCACAATCCACGGCCCCACAATCAACAGCACTGATGTCCTCGTTGAAATTCCTGATGGTGTCTGAAATATCAGCAGGCAAACACTGAATACACATTAGAAGGTTATCCGTGAAGATCATAGCTTTACTGTATTTAAGACACGATATGATTGAGTTGATATAAATAAGAAGCAACACGGGTTCAGGCGACGATCCTTGGGGAACTCCTAAAGTAACATATTAAGGCTCAATCACACCTCCGTTTCCATCTATCACGGATAAAGACCGTTGAGATAAAAAAGATTGTATAAAACAAATTGAATGGCCCAAAAAATTCAGTTGTTTGAGTTATTAACAAAAGTCTTCGATGATTTAAGGTATCACAAGCTTTGTTGAAATCAGAATAAACAGTAAAGGTAATTATCCTGCTGTCCATACACCATCGAATATCGTCAAACACCCTCACAAGAGCCATCTGAGTGCTGAACCCTCATCGAAAGCCTGATTGAAAAGGTGCGGAAGCGAGGCACTATCCATATAGTTATAAATTTAATCAGCGATCGAATAGTTTATTACCCTCCCAAAACAAGGCAAGTTAACTACGGGACAAGTTTGCGAGGGGCATGTGGGATTCTTAACCTTTGATAACGGCACGATACTAGAAATCTTTCATAAGTATGGGTATGAATGAGTGACTAATAAAATATTAAATGTATGTACAAGAAAGGGTACTACAAAAAAAAAGTCTTTAAAATAACGCAGCGATAGACTATCGTTACTCAGACTTCTAGCTCTTGAAAGATAATGTACCATCGCTTGGCGCACCTCAGCTACAGTAAACGGGCAAAGCAAAAAGCCGTAGCAAGAGGCACCACTAACTATTTGCTCGAGATCTTCCATAGAACACGAGGCATGAGCACACGCAATTGAAGAGCAAAGATTAGTCAGTAAATCAAGTGAAAAGATGTTAGCCTGCGAAGAGGGCCCACTGGCAACAAGGCTAAAGCAGCGCAAAACTTGCCACGAGGACTGCAGAGAAACAGCCCTCAACAGCACCTGGCTAAGAAAACCCTCACGAGCACAGCAAATTTCGGCCTTCACAGTCTTACGAAGAGTTCTGTATTCTCGCATCAAATCAACATCGCCAGTACGCCTCGCTCTCTTGTACATGCGATCACGGGTGTTGCAACAATCCCTAAGATCGTTCGTAAACCGGGGCGCTGGAGGCCTACGATAGTGTCACTCGCGAAATGGAGCCTTAGCATCCAGGAGCTGCAATCCCCCTAAATCTAGCAAGGAAGTCATTTACATCGTTACTATAAAAGACGTTCGACGCTCGACCCACTGCCGCAGAAAGCTGAGTTGAGATTGACTCAGCCGAAAAATGTCTGAAATTCTGTTACTTTCTACGCGCCCGGGTTTTGTGCACCACCTCAATTTTTCACTCTACATAGATATAATCGTGCTCACATGTAAATGATGCCAATGAATGGCCGGTTATAACAATTTTATCTAGAGAATCAACTAAAAAATGATCTATACAGGTGTTTGCGGTGTTTGTGGTCCCCCGGTGATGTACCACAAATTCCACCAAACCTAATAAGCGATCTAAAAAAAGCCAACGAAAATGAGACGAATGAAAATCTGTATTTAACAAATCGGTATTTAAGTCGCCTGTAGTGACCAAATTAGAATAACGCGTGAAACATCTTCCAGAAACCTCAAAAAATTTGAGAGTATCTCGCCCTTAGGATGCCTATACACAACTGTAATCTAGTACCTTACAGCGAATTGTGTCTCTCACATAGCAGACCACACCACCGCCCTGAACGTATTCTCTCTTACCGGTATTTGATTTCAGACAACGATTATTACGCAGAAGGTGATAAGACGGAATCGAATATAATGAGGAATCACATGACGGAGTAAGCCACGTTTCTAAAACAGACAATATGTCGAGATAAAGTCTACTGTGCAATCAAATTATAGGAATGTACTTCTTTTTTTACTCACACGTACTTTCCTGGTTTAATATTTAAAGGCGTTTTTTCTTATTATATCCTGTTTTTTCTTGTATTTTTATTTTTATTTGTTGATTTAGTACTTCAATTAAAATTTTTTAAGTCGTTTAATAGGATCTTATAAATATGAAGGATAGGTTCAACACCTTTTATTTTCAGGTATCTTTAAAGGTAATCTAGCTATTTTCCTAAATACTGGTTCAAAGGGCGTAAAATTTGTTGCTACATATACACTCGCGTTATATGTTAATGCTGCCAATTTGGCAAAACTATCCCAGTCATCATAAGTATCAGAGTAAGTTCTAATAAAGTTAGCTAAGGCGTCATGACTTCGCTCTACTGATCCGTTCGTTTGTAGATGGTACGCTAATGTAGTTAGATGACTGGATCTTAGGGTTCATATAAGTTGTTCAAATGAATTAGACATAAATGTAGCATGTCTGTCTGATAAAATTGCCTTAAGCGCACTGTAAAAAAATATCAGATTTTTTAGGAGTGCATCGGCAAGCGTGCTTGACCTTGAATTCATTACAGGGACTAATATGATATACTTAGTTGAATAATACTGTATTGTTAGCAAGTAGCAATTACCATTCGGTATCGTTTTCAATTTTCCGACGGTATCAATGGAAACTGTATCAAAACCATCAATGAGTGTATCTGTAAGTACTAGGGGTTCTCTTGTTTTTATCCGTTCGATCTTCTTTTCTTGATATTGACTGCATTGTCGGACGCAATTAAAAATAGAATGTCTGGTCATTCAAATCATTCTCTCATTTTCCGATAAGTTTGGTTTATCTTCTTATATCTTTCAACAGGGCTGTCATGTAGCATTTGTTTTACTTCGTTGCGTTCTTGAATTTTTGGAAACTCCACCTTTCCGTACTAGAGAGTAAAATATGTAGGAGTTTTATTCAATGTTCTTAATAACATTTCTATTATTAATTCAAATTCTAGTTTGTCTATAAGATCTACCCTTCTTGAAATTTAAGAAGCTTTCAATTGTTGTTTCAATAATATTTTTCTGAGCGACTTAAAAGCTTCCGTACGACTTTCTGAAGTTATTCAATCGGTAGGTGCTTCATTAATAACTAGTAGGAATATTATGTTTTCCGTAAGAAATTATTAATTTTTGACATAGATTTGTTTTTTTGGTTTAAAATAATTAAAGTCCAGTGCACCTATCGATCCAGCGAACTGGAAATGGATGTGACTGGCTGACAGCTGAGTCCTTTTTACGTTCTTATAATCGTCAGTACTACTGTTACTATCACTAACATACACTTTTACTAACGAACACTTTTCCGTACTGTCGTTTGCATCATTTGATTGGTTAGATAGGGTATCAGTCTGATGGTAGCATGAAATTAGGTGTGATTTTCTGATTCATTGATTTATTTTTATTACAGTTTGTTTGTTTGATGCTGTTTTTATTACAGTTATCAGGAGTTTTTTCTGCGATTTATTTTAAGTCAGGTTCTTAATATTGTCTGTTTTTTGCAGTAATAGTTGTACTCGTTTTCGTCGGTATACTAGAACTTAATGGTGAATCTTTCTGAATACATGGAGTATTTGATAATATTTCACTGGTCAAATACTTTCTTAAAATTTTATCTTCATCAAATAGGGGTTCAAAATCTGTTGTAAATTTTGATGTAACTGCAATTTTCTCATCTTATGTAGAATCATCAAAATTATCGGAGTTATAAGTGTCCATTTTGGTTAATACGCCTCAAGTTTCAAGATCTGGCTTATCTCCTTCAAAAAATCTAGTTATTAATAAAAAGTCTGTATCAGCTTGTTCGGGTTTACTGTCATTGCTGGTCTTGTTTAAATATTCTTGACAAATTTGATGAATTTTCTTTGTTAACTTTTGTTTTCATTGATAAGGAACCTTATGAATGTTACTTGTCGTAGCTTTAAGTTGGTTTTCCAAAACGTCGTCATTTATATCTTCAGTAAGCGAAATAGATGTAACGGAGGTTTAAGTATTTCTAATGTCTCAGTCTGAATCAGTACTAGAATGGTCCTTCTGGATTTCTAAATAATCCATTAGCGTTGGTATTGAGTTTTCCTGGCTTAAGTTATAAAGTATATTCATAATTAGTGAATTTAAACATCCTGCGCATTAAACGCGGTCTTGAATCTTTTCTAGTGTGCATCCAATTTAATGGCTCATGGTCAGCTACAAGAATAAATTTATTTCCTAATAAGTGAGAACAGAAATGATGCATTGCGTATAGAGCAGCCAGGCATCCTTCTTTAGTCGTAGAATAACTCATTTCGGCAATATTTGAAGTTCTTAGAAGATCGATGGCAGGAAGGTCAAACCCATCTTTTTTTGACTCACTACCACTATAATAGCGAAGTAAAATGTATCAGCTGTTAACTTAAATGATTTACTAAAGTCGGAAAATTTTAATGTAGGCTCTAAACATAGATGATCTTTTAGTATTTGAAAACCCTTTTCTGACAGTGGCTTCACTATTTTTGAAAAATCTTCATTAAAACATCTGTAGTACACTGCTAATCCTATGAATTATCTAATATTTTCCATAGTATTAAGATGTAGAAATTCCCTAACGGCTTGTATCCTTTTGGAGTATGGTTGAATTCCTCGTTGATTCACAATGTACCCACGGAATCTACTAGATCTTTTGCGTAAACAATAATATCTTCTACATACACTAACAATGGAACATTGGATAAACCTCTTAAAATGGGATCGATTAGTCGTTGGAACGTAGTAGTTGCATTTTTCAAGCCTTCGGGCATTCATCTATATTGGTAATGTCCATGAGGTGTCGTAAACGCTGTTTTATACTTATCATGCTTAGCCATAGGAATTTAATTGAATCCACTTGCCAAATGGAAAACTAAAATATATATATATAGATCTCTCCAAGCGCTTTATAATATATGCGATGTTAGGCAATGGATATGCATCACCCCTAATTTTTTCATTAAGTTGTCGGAAATAAATAACTACCCTCCATCTTGGATTTCCGTGGCTATGAAATTTTTTAGGAACAATCTACAGAGGTGAATTATACGGTGATGACAAATGCTTAATTATTTCGTCGTTAAGATTTTTTATACGTGTTCTTCTAAAACTTCTTTATGTACTGAAGGGTGACGATACTGTTGACAGTAAATGGGGATATTATTTTTCGGCCGAGTTTCATGTGCAACAATATCAGTACAGGGTAAAGTAACTGGTAACTAGAAAATATCTGGAAACTCGGACATCAGTTCATAAATTTGGTCTCGTTTTTCTAGATTTAAATGACCAGTATGCATAAATCCTTAGAGCTTTCTTATTCTATCTTGGTTTTTTTTTTTTAATTAGTCTCTCATATTCGCTATTAGTTTCGGGGTAAAATTCAGGTGCAATTTATTCCTCTTGGCTCTACTTCAACCATTAAATTGTCCTCATTAGTGTTCATTACCGTAACATTACATTGGCTGTTCTAATTTCTTACTATTCCTTTCCCTAGATACACATCATTATATCTTACGTCAACGCGTGTTAAGTATCTTTTAATTAAATTCATATTAATTGAATTAATTACTACAATTAGACATGCTCAAGCCTTAATCGTATATTGAGTTAGATTGTTAGTGTATTTTTCCTTAGTAAGGCAAAGTTTTTCCATACTAGAAGTATTTCTACTCTGTTCAATGCTATAGGGTTAGAGTGTATCTTTGCCGTCTAATTCATAATTTTTGCTGTGTATACCGCTTTAATTAGTTTTATCATAAGTGGGTTTCATAAAATTATCATAATGTGATAAAACTAATTTGTCACATTTATCTCACAAATGCATGTCACTTCTTACATCTCCTAATTTTTTATATTTAGATAAATTTGACTTCTCAGGTTGGGCTACGATATATTCGTCAAAAAATTTTTGTAGGTCAATTTTAATTCTATGACACTGTTTCTTTGTTAGGATTAAAGGTAGTAGCTAAAGTTATATTTTTTGCACTTGTTTCTGTAGTTTTATTCCCATCTGTCTGTTTTCATCCCTTTCGAATTACTCTATTTCTGAAAGTGTTTTTAAGAAAGTAATAAAATTCATTACATCATTATTTAATACTAAAGCATCATGATGATAGGATTACGAGGCTCGTTGTTTTTTTACAAAAGTTTTGATCGAGCCGACCACGATCAATAATAGAAAAATCGTTAGGGATGTCATAAGAAATTGTTGGCTTTTCTTGTATAGTTATACACTTAATTTTTTTAGTTAAAACTGGGTAAGGTGTACTTTCGGTCAGATTAACAATTTTACTAATCTCAACACATTAATATGGGTGAAACTGGTCTAATTTAATTAAACTTGCGACAGCGCTATTATCAAGCATAAGCGTGCTAAGCCGATTTTTCCATTCCGGGACAGATAACCTTATGCTTGTGGGTTCGTTGTCTATATCAAGTCCCTGGCTTGTACCGATGTAGATGGTTTCAAACCTGTTGCTATATTTATTACTTACGCTGAATCATCCAGTGTAGGAGTTGAATTTTGTCTTTGGGTGCCCACATCTGAACGACAACTGGGGTGAGACGCGTGAGAGTTTAAATGATGTAGCAAACGGTCATCTTCTAGTTGGTATAGATTTTGAAAATTCTGATTTCGATAATTAGGCTTACCACTTTTATTCAGTTTAATGTGAGCTTACGTTGGAATGGGCCGTAAAATTTATTATTTTTCTAACGGCTATGCAAAATTGCAGAGATAATTGAATAACTACTGCTCATTGAATTTGACATGCTTATCTTCCATACATTACGTTACTTGGATTAAAACAATACTCTGGAGGCTGCGATACCTTCATACACTCAAAGGAGGCTTATACCTTATAATATATTTAAGAGTTGTTACCTGCAGAGACTAAATGTACTATTCTTATCTTACATAATACTACTTAAAAGTAAATCTTCTCGAGAATTCACGTAAAAGTCCATATATGTACCGTACTCTGCATAGCACAGTCATTCTGATCAAGCACGGCTGCTAAGCTGAACGCTTCACTCAGTCAGCAAATGTACGTATACCAATTGATTTTGAATAAATGACACTTTTAATTTGAACTTTCAAATATCTTGTTTCTCCTTTCAAAAAATCTCCTTTTGACGAGGGCTAGGCTTAGATCACGACGAAAATAGCCCTTTCATGAATACTTTTGGAAGCAGAGCAGGTGGTTCCATAGAACAGAAAAGTCGAGGCAGTTTCAGAATTGGAGGCAGGAGAATTCCTGTTCTGCCAGAGTGAGTGCTGTACTTGTGAGTGTCGATCAAGCTAAAGAGTCTTGAGTTTTTGTTAAGTGTTTTTCGGCTGCGAGTATAAGCAGTTGACCCACGTCTAGGATTCTCACACACACATTGCTGCACAGAGCTTAGGCATGTCCCTAACGCGAGATCAATGAGTGCCTGCAGAATCACTTCCGTATTCCAGCGCTGTGCACGTGTAATACAGCAGAGCTCCAGTACTTCAAGTCAGATTGCTGTGGCCTTGTGGAGAAAGGTTACTAGAAATCAGCTTCAGGTATGTCTATATAGCTAAAAAAGCCACCTTCAGAGCCAGGGTGACAACCTCCTCCAACTGTAGTGCCAAGAACTTAGGCTGCCGTACCGGTGTCAACATTTTCAGGCAACTTCTACGACTGGCTCAAATTTAAAGATTAATTTTTGTCTATGATGTTACGCGAGTCTCACATAAGCAATGTTGAGAAATTGCGACAGCTGAAAACTTACGTACAGGCTCAGGCTGGCGGCTAAGGAGATGCTGTGAATCGTGCAAGTAATCAATGCCAAATTCGAGGTCGTATGGAGGACGCTTAAGGATTATTACACCAACACGAGATGCCTGGTAGCAGCAATAACTCGTAATCTTCTCTCAGTGCCAGCTGTAACTTCGGAATCAGTACACGAGCGTAAGGTACTGCTCAGTGGCACTGTAAATGCCTCAGCCACGCCTAATCCGCTTAATAAACCCACAGCTTAATGAGACGACCAGGCGGTTGCTTTCACTATCCAGAAGCTTGATGCTCGAGCTTTCAGAAAGTGGGGAATCTTTGCTCAGCAACACTACCAAGCCACCAATATTTGCTACGCTTAAGATCTTCATTGAGCAACGTATCTTGATGCTGGAGATTGTCACATCTCCGACAGATAATTATAACCACAAGAACGACAAGAAAGCTTGCAACTCAACCTTCACGTATACTACGGTAACAGAAAAGTGGCGCTTATATCAAGACGAACACTTCATCCTGTACTGTTTCGAATTGAAGGCTAAATGGTCGCAAGAACGTAAACAGACTGTTGAAGCAAAAGGGCCTTTACTACAATTGCATCAGGATGCACAAGCTCGATAACTGCAAATTGCTCAAGCGTTGCCAAACTTGCAATAAGAAACATCATTCAATGCTACATGAAAATCTTTTAAGTGCAACGCACTTTGCAACTTAAGCTTGACCTGTAGCCTTCGCTACAGGTAATCGTTTATCCTGCAACTGGAGTGCATGGTCAGGTAATACTACACCTTTACCTACTGCTCTGGTAAAAATGCAAGGTCTTGGTGGACGGTCCACGTGCTATGCTTGATAATCGCTCACAGCAATCTTTCGTTGCAAAAAGCTTATTCAAAAGGGTTGAAGTTTTCGCTAGCCATGCGTCGCACAGTGGGACGAAACAGGTTTTTTTCCGGAAATAAAATATCTCCAAGACGAATTAACCAATCTTGATGATCTTTTTTTTTTATCTAACAGCTTATTTAACACACAATATGGGAAAAGTTGTCCAGATTCCAAACATCTTCTTCAAGGGGGTGAAAACGACCCTCAAAGTTGACAAAATACCAAAAAAATTATTTAAAGTTGACATTTTTTACCATAATTGTTATAGATCGCCTGAAATTCATTAAAGAGACAATAAATGTTATACGGGATACACAACGGGTAGTGTAAGTATGATGTAGTGTGTTAAAACAACCTTTAAAATTAATAAAATAAAAAAAATTATTCAAAATTGACATTTTCCACTATAATTGTTATAAATCTCCAGAAATTTATTAAAGAGAAACAAGTGTGGTACAGGACACACAATAGATAGTGTAGGTATATTTTAGGGGGTAAAACAAGCCTTAGAGTTGATAAAATTAAAAATATTTTATTCAAAATTGACATTTCAGAGAAAAATTAGGAATTTAATCAGGCGAATTCCGCACTTCGAGTCGAAATTTGGACTTTATATTTTACTAATTCTGAGACCGGCAACCTTGAGATGCACCGATCATACATATAAAATTGTTAAATGAGAAATGCTATTGTAAACCCTTTCTTTCAGTGATATAGAATTTTTGATAAGTACATATCTACACTTTGGGATTAGTAGTTTAATAAAATGCTTTTACTGCTAAGATTTTAAAATGCACGTTCTAGCTGAAAAATTAATTAAATTATATCCCATGAATTTTAATTTATATAAATCTTTTTTTTTGTGTGTGTGAAGCTCTACTAACTATTCACAAACTTCAGAGTTTATTTTATGTACATTCTTCGAAGACACAGTATTAACTATATGTTAAGTATAAAGTATTTAGTTAAATAGGAGTATTATAAATCATACATTAATGTTAATGTGAATTGTACATACAGCTTAAGTTTTTTAGAGGTCACGCATCAGTTGATAACAAGGGCTTCTGTTAATGATTAAACTATAATGTTATCGATTGCGGATAAGGCTCAATAGCACAGTGTACATCTAACATACTTAGAAACCGTGTGTATGTATATACATATATACATGCTTGTTCAGGGTTTGTACAGTGTGTAAACATAGATCTTACAAGTACACGTTGTCTGAAAGCGTATGTACCTAGGTAAGTACACCATCAGGTATAAGTGTTGTTGTAGTATACCTTTTCAAAGTGCATTGACATCCCTGTGTATAGGCCGTAGTAGTGTGCAGAAAAGGCTTATAATAGCCCTTATGTCTACAAGGCCAGAAATGAGAATGGGATTGTCGTTTCTTACCTCCGAAGCACCTTCATCCTTACGTTGATTTCAAGATTCGTACATCCACTCTGATTGGACGTACAAGAAGTAAATTTCAAGTGAATTTTAATTATAAGTAAGTACATTTTTTACTTTGTGCATGTAAGTCTGCGTGACAAAAAGTAAAACAAGGAGAGCTAGCTTTTTAGTTAAACACTAACACAGACACGTTAGAATCATTCGGATTGTGCTGATTCCTCAACAAAAAAGTTATCAAATTAGTTGGCTACCAAGTGCACCCTTTGACACTTTTATGGTGTATACATAATATACACTTGTTTGTAGAGTCTCTTCATAAGAATAACATTTTCGCACAGGTATGATATGTTTCTGAAACAAAGTCATCTGGTGATATCGTTACTGTTGCTTAATTATGATTGCTTACTCCTCACCACTTGCTTTACCGTAGTCCCCAGAAACCTTCTCTTTGAACCTTAGAATGTTTTTTTTATATAGATACACTTTTTACCTTTATGTCTGCACCCACATCGGGTAACATCAGAATAATCGACTCACATAAAAATGAGACAAAATACACATTGATACTCGTTGGCTTAGACAAGGACAACTTTTGAGGCTTGACCATTGCGTACAGGGAGGCATCATTGCTAGTCATATATAATTCTATACCGATCGTTTTTTAATTGACTAATGAGAATACTGATAATAATTTGATTCTTAGGTCGGCAATGGATAAAACATGAGTTTTGTTTAAAAGAGACACATTTTGTTAAAAAATAGTTGAATTTATAATGTTACGAATAATTTTTCCCGTCAAGACTGTTGTAGTTTTCACAACTGTATTTTTAATGTGTTTAAAGTTATAGAATGCCCAGGACTCCAAGGAAAAAATAAGGGGAGTTTCAGAAGTACGAAGTAGTCGACCAAAAAAATTGAAAAAGCTGCACAGCACCAAAGGTGGCAGAAAACGTATTGCAGTATCTGATGACTCTAAAGCAGTTTTATGAGTGGCAGAGAGTGATATTAATTCATTGAAACTATCTTTACAATCATGTGAAAAGCGGAGTAATTTGCAAGAAACAGTTAGCCTAAGTAATAATGTTCCACAAAATTTTCTTGTACAACATTCAAATAAATCTGCCTCATCATTTTACCGTGAGAACGATCACAGTAAAAAAAAAATCAAAATTTACGTTAAGATACAACATCACGAAACGTTCCCATTTATCCGCCATACGTTGAAATCCGTAAAGAGATGCTTAAATGTTTGCCTGTAGATAACGCTGTGTCTGAAAATGAAGATATAGTTCCTTTGCAAAGTTTGCTTAACAAGACTGTTGAGCATCTGTGTGAGGTTGTTACACTTGATTGTGAGGAAAAGGATCTGGACAAATTAGTGCTATTTGTAACCGGAGGATTTGACAGCTCTGCTAACCATACTAATGCACATCAGAAGTGCGATAACCCTGAAAATGAAATATACAACAGCGAATTGTCATTATTTGTAACAAATATACTACTTTTAAAGCTAGACTGTGGTTCCAGTGGTNACTTTTAATTTTCAGACCATTTGCCAGTGCAGTTGTACGTAAACAAGAATCGAAAATTGATGAATTATGAACTTTTAAGTTTTTGATATATTTAATGGCTGTTCGACGTCAATAAATTTTAGAAATTTTTTTTTATTATACATGCAGTTAAAGCATTGGTAAAACAGATGGTTATTTACGAATGTATCTTTTTAATTTTTTTACTTTTGATTTTTCCTGTATTGGTTAAATCTGCTTGGATGTACTAAATAAATATTCTGTGTACAAAAATATAATATCTACTTTTTTCGTAGAAAATACTAATTCCTTGTGATTAAAACAATACATTTAAGTATAGATTTAAAATTCGATCCTTTTAGAACCTTTAATGATTATTATGCTAATGCTGATCAAACTTTTAACACTGGCTTTTAAGTATTAAAAAGTTATCGTTCAATTTTATGCTTGAAAGACTATGTTGATCAATACTTTCGCAGATAGAAATTTGTGGCTGAATTCCACACAACAAAGTGTTAGATTTTGTCGGCCTCATCGAATTGCCATAGAAAAAGAAAATGAAGAGACAATTACCAAAGAATTTCAAAGATTAAAAAACGAAATTTCAAATCTTTAAACACACTCCCTTACTCTATTAAACAAGAAAAAGGTCTCAGCAAAATTCGAAGTATTTTTGACAATGTTTGATGGAAAATGCCTTAATGCGATGGTTGGAAATCCAGCAACAAGTTGATGTCCCATTTGTTTGTGCTAAAGCCATCGGTTTGGAGATAGAACAAATAAGTTTCTACTAAATACCGTAGCATCGGAGTACGGATTTGGCTTGCTGCATTGTAAGATCAAATATTTTGAATATTTAGTAAATATAGCCTACAGAAGTACGATTACACCACCTACGTGGGATGTTAGATCCTCTAATAAAAGTTTGTATAATTGTACGGTATATATTGTTAGAATCAGCATTTTGTGTACATAGTAAAAAGTTTTTTTCATTGAAAAACAATGGTTTCCAAGGTAAACCGTTAGGTACGAACGTGTTATCAGATAAATAAAAGAAACCATTTTAAACCTAAGTTTGTTGTTACAACGGTCAGTATTCACTACACTAAAAGTTGCTCTTTGAATTAAAATGAGGATAAAAAAATTGTTTCATATTACTATGGCTTATAACAAATTTACATAGATTTAACGTAAGTGAAAACACCTTTTTTACGTCAAGTCGTAGTTTTTTCAGAAATGAAAAAATGAAACTTTAATCATTAAAGAATACTATGGGAATTTGTATATAGTATTCATTTCCATTCTCGTGAATTGACTAGAAAATACATAAAACTAATTACATTTCGTACTTCTACTCAGCTATAATCGCAATACGATATAAAAGTATGATTTCGTTAAATTATTGTATGGCCAGCTTAGAATCATTTCCAGTATAACGATTGAATATTCAAGTAGCATACATCCGTATATAGAAAAAAAAAATGATAAATAATTTCATTAATATAAATTTCTGTA
>NW_019379660.1:328568-434057 GCF_000648655.2 Copidosoma floridanum
GTGGCCAGTAACCACCCTGCTCAATGAGGTGATAGGCGCTTGTGTTATTTATTATTATTTATTTGTTTAAACGAGTGGCCAGTAAACGTTTCAGTTGGATAGGTAATGGGTGCTTGTGTTATTAATAATGATTGATTTAACAGAGTAGCCAGTAAGGGCCCCGGGTCATTAGGTGATAGGCGCTTGTGTTGTTAATAAATATTTATTCAACAGAGTGGCCAGTAAGCGCCCCGAAACATCAGGTGATAGGCGCTTGTGTTATTTAATAATGATTATTTATTTAACAGAGTGGCCAGTAAGCGCCCTGGGTCATTAGGTGATAGGCTCTTGTGTTATTAATCATTATTTATTTAACAGAGTGGCCAGTAAGCATACCGGGTCATTAGGTGATAGGCGCTTGTGTCATTTATCAATAATTATTTATTTAACAGAGTGGCCAGTAAGCACACCCGGTCATTAGGTAATAGGCGCTTGTGTTATTATTAATTATTTATTTAAAAGAGTGGCCAGTAGGCGCCCCGGGTCATTAGGTGATGGGTGCTTGTGTCATTAATAATTATTTATTTAACAGAGTGGCCAGTAAGCGCCCAGGGTTATTGGGTGATAGGCGCTTGTGTTGTTAATATTTATTTATTCAACAGAGTGGCTAGTAAGCGCCCCAGATCATGAGGTGATAGGCTCTTGTGTTATTTATTAATAATTATTTATTTAAAAGAGTGGTCAGTAAGTGCCCCGGGTCATNTGAGGTGACAGGCGCTAGTGTTATTTTAATAATTATTTATTTAACAGAGTGGCCAGTAAGCATACCGGGTTATCAGGTGAAGGATGCTTGTGTTATTGGACCTAATTTGAATGTCGCGCGTCACCTTAGGTACTGTTTTTTTTTTTTTTTTTATTGTGATTTATCACGTCAGAGAGGTTGGGTCCTAGAGAATTCCCAAATCTGGCCGGAACTATATCATATCGCTGACTGTGTGGAAGAACACGCATCATGATTTCGACGTGCAAGTGTATTTGTGAAGGAGCCGTTTACCCACAAAATTTTTTTGGGACACCTCTATAAGTTGCCACTGTTACTACACTTACAAGGGCGTTCTTCGTGAGATCACGATTTTAGCATCTGCTCACATCCACAGCCTGGTCGAGTGTAGCACACTTCAGCTGTCTGTGAGCTTGTCAAGATTTTGATCTACGTTGAACAGCTCATCCACGATCGTGATAGGTCATTGGTTTCGAAAGCAGTGTAAGATATACAGGTGGTCCCATGTAGGTATAATTTTTGTGACGTATTTGTGCTGTTTTATTAAAAATCCAACAGATAGAGAATGAGAGTCGAATAGTATGTATAGTTGTACTACCAGTGTTGGTGAACACCATCACATATTATTATACTACTAGTGTTGGCGAACATCAGATAATACTAGAAAAAGAAATAGTGTGTTGTTTGCTTTAAACAAAATTTATCTACATTACAAGCCACTTATATAACCTGGCCCCATGTTTTATACAGACTTTAGTCATTCATTGGTGCACTTAATTATTTTAAGCCACTTTTACAGTTCTTTACAACAAAGTTTTTTGCTTATTTTATTAATTTATACTTAAATCAAGCGATACGAGTTTTAATATAATTTTACAACTACATTTATTATTTTCATTTTTCCCTTTGAAAGTGTTTGCTGGCTCCAGGTGCTCGTCTACTCAGTGTTTGTTTCCTATGCGACAACTGGTGCGAGAAAGTGGAAACAACGCAAATATTTCACAAAAATTTACTGTAGGTAAAATAGACACTGGGACCACATGTATATCTTACACCGTGGTCTCTAGTTTTTTTTAATGTCTAGAAAGGAGCGGATTTAGAACAGTGGTTTGGATAGTGACAGACGTGTGTAGGACGAGTGGTCAATACTGGTGATTATGGCAGGTATCAGAGTAGACGTAGGTGGCGACGGCAGCGTTGTGGTATGTCCTCTAATGTGCATCTAAACTATCTGGATATTTAGAAGCTCTCGAGAAATTAGCCGAGGCTCGAGACCGAGCCTGACTTAAATGAACTATAATACTTGATCTCCTAACCAACTCTATAGGTAGATACCTGGTGCGTGTCGCACTGTTCATACTACCTCGTAATTCGCCGCAACTTGCGTGCTCATTCAGTCATCCCTCACACACTCACGCACGCCTGGAGATCTGCCGCAAGTTGCGCGCTTTCTCGTGTGCACTCGCACTTGCTAGGCAGTTCCCTCGTACCTGCTCACAACGTATTCTCCATACACATTAACTATGCAGATAATTGTTGAGTTCTACTGCAAAATGAAGATATTCTGCTGATTGTTTTAAATTTAAGCAAAATGCCCTTATTCTTTCTTCTTTCTTTTATGACCTGTTCTTAAACTTGAAGCGCTTGGTTATTCTACTGAGAGCTCGCTGTAAATGTTTTTGCATCAAATCAAGTAATGCCTTATACTCCTTCGAAACCGGTTTGTCTGGCATGCAGAGTTTCTTAACAAGGCGTATACTTATTTACTAAACAATGTTGAGAATAGGGCTACCTTCTTAGCTTCGTTTATCGAATAAGCTTTAAAATAGAGTTTAAGTCACTTAATTTACAGCTCTCAGCTACCGTTTTGCAATTGTGAGCTTTACTCGTACACTGCGATATTTTCTACTAAGTCTTAGCAAGAATAATAAAGAAACATTAAAGTAACAAAAAAGTCTTACTATTAATCCTCGTTGCCAATGTAACGTATTAAGGTTAAGAAGTAAACACGCTAGTTTAAGGCACACGTTTATTGTTACTAATAATGTCAAGTATATTCATGCTCACAGTGACGGCGAGACAACTACGCCTAGTTTTGCGTATAGTCGTACTCAGAATGTGTAGAGATTTGCTGGTGCTTGCTAGTTACAGTGCCGACGTTCACTATAGTCACTACATATCGCTAGTTATATATACTACACTTAATACCTTACTTGGCAAAGAATACGAAAGAAAAGGACTAACTAGATATTTGCCCTCAAATTCTATTCTTCATTTATTGAGCTTTAGTGCCAGGGGCCCTTGCTTATAGTAATGATTCTAATAATAATACATGTTTGACATGTCTAGGGTTACTTCTGCAATCAGTTTATTAAGTGAGATTTTCTTTTAACCACGGTTTCGAGCTATATACAGGTGAAGCTATGTTTCAATCACGATGTGATAAGAGCAGATATACTGAAGGCATACCTATTTACACAGTACAGCTGAGAAACAATTGTGCAGTAGTGTATCTGTTGACCTATAGAATGATCCGCGTCGAAAAGTTTTATATGCTTACAGGTTAGAAGGTTTGAAGGTTATATGTGTATTTGCAGCTCAAATTCATCTTATTATTATAAAAAGCTAAGTCACAAAACTGATCTTGCTGAAATTTTGCCCACTGATCTTTGACACATTTTAAATGGTTTTTATATAGTTTTTTTATTAAAAAACTAATAAAAATAGCAATACTTAAGTTCAGAGTTTTAAAAAACTAAATTAGCTCTTCACTTTAGTTAAGAAGGATTTGCTCGCTGGCGTCGAAGTAAAATTCTAGACGATCCACATTTACTGATGACACTCTTCTTCAATGAACAAGCAACTCACGCTAAATTTCACCCTGAACTGCCAAGATTACTAAGTTCCACAAAAACTAGGCGTTCTAAACGGCAACATTTCCAGTTTAGTACCTGGAGACGTTCAGCCAGAGCAAAATCTACTCCAACACTGTAGGGTTTCATGGCCGTTCTTCCAACTGACCTGGTGCTACGAGAGCATAGCACAGTTAAATTTCACGGGTGAAGTAGAGAAAAATCACAAGCTGAGTTTTTCGCTATGAGGTGAGTACTTCAACCACCAACGACCCTACATTTCTTTGTCGACTCCATTCAAATAAATATCACTGATCCTTTCCAAATTTATACGTTTAGCGATTCTAATAGTAAAGCAATTTAATTTAGCAAACGGAACAGTCTTTAACAGGCAAGCGACACCATCGCATTACCACCTTGGATCCCTAAAACGACTAAGTTCTACGATCAATAGAAAATTCTTTGGATCCCAGCGTCTTCGGCATAACACCAGAAGGCGTACGAAAAAAGCAATACAACAAGTAGCTCTAATGCTTCAAAACATTGTGGTTGCTGTCGTAAGCAATCTGATGCTACAACAGCAGGCCAGAGAAGATCACCCTGAGGTATCTAGGTTATCACATTTGTGAACAACTTTAGTCAAGAATGAGTTTAGCTCATCAGTCATTTTTAGGGTCGCCTAACGTTTAACTACTCTTCCATGAAATATACATTACCCTTTAATAAAGTCAGCGAAAAAAAACCCTCAGGGCTTACAAAATTTATTAACAATGATAAGAGATACAAAGGGGCCATTTGAAATGAAGACTTAAAATGCTTTAAGAAAGTTGGTGTGAATGTATATATGAATACCTGTTCAAGTTAACGTTTATTGAGTAATTCATAAACTGTTAATAATTTACATAATTTCTCATCAAAACAGCATAAAAAAACTTATAAATCACATAGATCTCGGAAAATATTTCAAAATTCTGATAATGTTCAAAAAGGTCAGGAAAAATTCAACACTACATAGATATACTGAAAGCATTACAAGACATTGATCTTATTCTGGAGGTCAGGAACATAGTAAATTTACGATATAATGTGCAAAAATCGTAAAAACTGGAGTTTTTGTTATTTCCTTTAAAAATATTTTAATACAACAATCAGAATGTTTTTATCATGTAGGTATTGGAAATTCGGAAAATCTGAGACCTGATGATTAAGTTTGAAAAATAATTTATGGACATATGATCAAATTCATGTCAAAAACTACGAAAATGAACATCTTATTAGATTATACTCCGTATAAAGAACCTAGTATTTACATTCCAATTTTGACTTGTGATCTTATACGATAGTCTCGATACTTATAAAGTCATACTTTGAAATGTAAATAAGATGTACTTAACGATTTTAATTAAGGATTTTTGTAAGCTCCTGGTAAAGTAATTTTTACAGCTATAAAAATGAGCACTTTTAATGTAAAAGAACATTAATTTAAAATCAACAACCATAATAGATCGAATTAAACCGGAATTATAAGTACTGCTAAAAAATAAATAAGTTACAGTAACTGTAATAAGATACTTTTGTACTCTCTTATGATTTTATTTTCATAAGATTTTCAAAAAATGCAACTGTACTCAATGACTTACATTTATAACTTTTCTGCCGACTAAAAAAAAATTTCAATATCTAAAATCCTTACAAGCATAGTCTACCCTTTCAGTTGTAACATCGGTGTATCTAAATTAATTTTTTCCCCGTTCTTCAAAAATTTCCGTGCCGATTTTAGAACATTAAACGCAGGGGCCAATGTGCATCTGAAAAGAGGTGAATCACCTATAAGACTGCTCGTAGCTAAGGTACTACGGCCATGCATGACTCACATACATGTATGCTGGCCCATGCTGACCGTAAAATAAATCAAATGAAATACTTCTCAAAGCATAAAATAATAAAATAACTTTAAAGAACTAACAGATGCAAAAGGTTAGCTAGGAATAGTTGCGCCGGTAGATAAGAACTAAGACAAGTAGACTAAGATAGAGTTAATGTGAAGTTGATAAGCAACCACAATATGAGTAATAATGTGAACTACTGTAAACCTAATAAAGCGACATTATTAATTTTTCGCTCGTTTTTGACACATGAGTTGCCAAGCTACCCTCTTACACCATAGAATTTTTATACCATTCGCAAAAACCTAATTTTTGTAATCCGAATCAATGTTGCTACTTTTCAATGTGTAAAGGAAAGCAATAAAGTTGAGCCAACAGTGAACAATAGCTCCTTCCCTTTTTTCTGACTCAGATATACCGAGAGAGAGAGTTTGTACGACCGAGCCATCATAAGTAACGGAATTTTTAAATTCCCAGTGCACCACGTGCCGACGTCCTCTCCGACGAGTAAACATTTCGAAATACACCCGTAGCTAACAATAACCGACAAGCTTAGTTAAGTTAACAATCAATTACTCACGTAAAGTCTAGGGCAATCATATTTACTCCGGATGGTACTGGTGGCCCCTAGACCCGTCACGAACTTAAACCATTTTACCCCCTTGCGTAACCTCTAGAGTGTAACTACCTTTACTCGTTACGGTACTGGTAACCTCTAGATCGCGAACGGGATACTATTCGACACACCGCACCGGGTATTCTCGATAAATCAAAGGCGTGCCGCGAAAGAGTGCATCGCACTGTTGCTCGACAACCACGTCAATTTAATCAAAACGGCCGCCCTCACCCCCTTTCGAATACTCAGACAAGGAATATAACTACCTTTTGGCCCCGCGTCCCACCTACGCGCCCAGTGCGAATCCCAACTTATTACGCGAAAGCTCAGACTCGTATAATACGTTGCGCCGACGTAACACAGTCAAAAAAATCAAATGATAAAATATGTGTTAAAAATGACAGTTATAATTCTATGGTTTTTATAAAACTTTTAAAATCTGTGGTGTACATTATGTCCGTACAAAAAAACTCTCTGGTTGCAGATATAGTATATTGATAATAAAGCATCGCCCAACACAATATTTATCTTTTTTTTTGGATGCTGCGTAGGTAAAAAGTATTATAGCAATATCATTTAAAGAGTTGAAAAAATCACAATCTTGAGTACCACTAAAAAATATAACAAATTCGAATAACTAAATATATATTATTAGCCATACAACAAACAGTTGGTTATAAAGATTGCTTATGGACTAATTTTTTTCGATGGATACTAATATTATTGTTTAATAAACTATTTCTAACGTCTTTTATAACTCATAATTCTCCTAAAGCTTTAGAAATAGTTTTGCTGCTTTTTGCTATAGAAAAAAGTAAAAAATTAATTCAGCGATTTGTAACATATTTATGCAACGCATTTGAAGTTTTTATGACAATCACTGTAACAGTACAATCAAATAAATTGTAAGTTTCAGACTCTTAGAAGAGTAATACAAACAGATTTTGATGCAGCTTTCAAAACAAACACATTATATATATATNTCTGGGTTAGTTAGTTAAAGAGAAAAATTTAACATGCACTCTTATGGAAAAAGTAGAGGTTACGAACATTTTTATAAAAATCTTGATAGTTACTGAACAGATCTTAATGAAAATTAGGGAGGATATAAATAAACATACGAGGTCAAGTATGGTAAAGAAATTAGGCAATGAGCTCACTTATGAATTCAATGATTAATCAATTATTAAAGATACTCACGGGACTTGGTTACATTTGATGACTTGTTGCGTTGGCACTGTTGGCATGAAATATGAACGTTACTCCAAAAAATTCGGCTTGGCAAAACAAAAATTTTTTTTTCGTCATAGCTTATAACTAAGTAACACTCGAATAATTTAATAATTTAATAACCTTTCAATAATTTTGGTTGCATAAAAAATACTTTTGAACAAAAAATGACAGACCATTAAAGACTTAAGGAGGTTCGGTAGTGAGAATTTTTTTGTTTCTGTCGATACAGCAAGCCATGGATATTATGTAAAATTATGCTGAAGACAAAAAATATTTAATTCTACAAAACCAAGCATATCTTTGAGTATTGCAGCAAGAGTTACTTAAAAAGCCCTTATAAATTTTTATTAAAGAGGTAGTCAGATATTGTACTGGATCATATTTATACAATTCATAAAAAAAGGTATTCTGTATTATGCATTCTGCAAAATGAGGACAATAACACATTTTTTATACAAAAAATAAAAACTTAACACACACAAAAATTTAAGTTATAACTCAATACACTCTAAAACTATTTTTTTTCTTTACTACAATATCGCTCAGTCACGGCCCCTAGTCTTAGCTTTGACAACAAAGTGAGTTGACACATAATTCTAATTTTAAAAAATTTTGTTTGGAATTTATGCAGTTTTGGTCGAATAAAAAGTTTTTAAGTTCAAAAAAAATATAATGAAATTGAAAAGCACCACACGTTCTTTATGCCGTCAAACATATCTCATATTATAATAAACTAGCAGCCCCCTGTCTCGGCTTCGCCCGAGACTCACTAATTGGAACGCCGTAGTGTGTTGGCATGTTAGACATTTTCAGTTAGAAATTTTACGTATATTCCTGACACTTCTCAGAACAAAAATCTTCTAATTAAAAACACATTTGCTCGGAATCCATACAGTTTATTTGGTCAAGTAATAAGCTGTAGAAATTAAAAAAATATAATTATGCTGAAAAGTACTGTACGTTCCTTATGCCACAAAATAATCGTTTGCCATAAGGGGCCGTTGATTTCCAGTTTCTCCCTTGTTTTAATAAATTTAAATNCTCCCAAAAATATGTATTAAAAAAAATTTTTTTTCTCTTATCTCACAACTGTATTACGAGAGCAAAAAAGTCCTGGAGCTTAATCTCTACATTTTTTATTGCCACAAAAATACAAATACATTTTCTTTTTATTTAAAAACCTAAATTTCGATCTTTAAAGATTTAAGAGATTACTGTGAGGGTAAACTAAAAAGCTGATCTCTCACGTAATGGATTCTTTATTTGTTGATTTTAAGGCTGCTGTTCCAATCTCGATAAATATTCTGCGTCAGTTTCTTGACGCCTCAAATTGTATTCATTAGATACATTTAAAGTTTTTCTTCCAATTCACCCTCTTGCGACTTTTGTGACCCCTAAAGGCTATTTTCTGTCAATTTTGTTAAATTCTAATATATTTGTTGGTAAGGTAGTTCGACGTCTGATTGCCCTAAAAAAGACTGGTGAATTTTTCAAGTAAACTCTTTCTTGACTAAAGTTTACAGCAAATGTGACTGCTTGGATACCTCAGGGTGATCTTCTCTGGCCTGCTGTTGAAGACCCAGACTGATCGGGAGAAAAATTACAAAGTCCGAAGCATTGGGGCTAGTTGCAGTGCTCTTTCCCAACGTCTCCTGGCATAACGTCGAAGACGTTGGTGTCTGAAGCACCTTTTTTGCAGACTCAGTTGTTTTAATGATCTAAGGTGGAAAGATTAGTAGAGATTGGTTCGCGATGCTTGCCCTTTGGAGACTCTCGTTGGCTCAAGTTTTTTTTTTCCTTCATAGCTGTTAGGTACGCCTAGCGCAGACCTTGGAAGGGATCAGTGATTCCTGGTTACATGCTTAAAGTCGAGGGGGTAATATAGGGTCGTCGGTCACCGGGGTTCTCAGCCTTGCGACGAACAACTCTGCTCGTGACGTCGGCCAGTGAATGACTGACTTGGTTTAATAGTGGCCGGCTTTACGTAGTCTCTTAGTCGACGAATAATGTTTCCGGAAATGCTAGTAAGAATGTATTTGTTGGCACGGTAGTTTAAACTCAGGGGGCCCTTAGAACAACCGATGAGATTGAAGGTTAAGTAATGAACGTAAATACTTATATTGGCCCTGAAAAAGGCCAGTGATAAAATTTCTAGTTATTCTTTATTATTATGCTTGATGATGGAGAGCCAGCTGTGGGTAGCTTGACTCTTACCCTCGGAGTCTCTGTGTACGGAGACCGTACATGCGGGAGATATACGCCGCTGATCAAAATATATCTCGTCTTCAGGTCGTTGCCCGGATAACCACTGTTCGTCGTTAGTCAGGAAAGTGGGCCTGGAGAATACCTTTTCTGTAGGTATGCCATTGGAACGACCACTAAGACACGTTGGCAGTTGTGGCTGCCTGTACTCTTTAGGGCTCTTTCTCCTGACTTATATTTGTAGTAAAAATTCTCTGACGGCACCAGGCCAGATTGTGGTACGGCCACATAAATCGTCATGTGTCGGAGCAGGATGTGATCTGGTTTGACACGTCGCCTGGTATTCCGCCGGAGAAGTTATCAGTTAGAATAAATTTTTCATTAGTAGCACTCATCAATCCTAAAGGTTTCAGGTGAAAGTGAAGACCTAGATCACTTCCCCTTTGGAGAAAAGCGTCATTGGTAACCAGGATACCAACCTGCACGTCTCCAGCTACATTGTCGATGAACTGCCAGTCGATGATTGCAGAAAAAACTACGACGCTCCGGCCAATTATAACCACACTTATTTCATTTTGTTGCAGGTAGCTTCGATTTTACGTCGATGCCACCTAGTGGATCATACTGAACTAAAGTGAAAAACTGGCGTATTTTTGCAAAACTTTGAGCTTATTTATTGCTATTGTTATTAACTTTTTTAAGATAAAAACTATACTAAAACCATCTAGGAAGTGTCAAGAATCGGTATGCAAAATCTTAGCAAAATCGATTCAGTAGTTTTCGCGGTTAGCGATTACAACGGTTTTAGAGACTTTGCTTTATATATTAGTAAGATGAAAAGGGCTGTTTGTTAAAACTATAAGTGCTCAAAACCAACCAAACCAAAAAGAACTAAAAATTTTTCATTAAATTACAATTCCTTACCACTACAGCAATAGAGTCCTGGATATCCATTGCTCGCTACACTAAATACAAATACATATTATTTTATCTACTTAAATAGCTAGAAGATTTGAGTAATCAATGTCAGGATTATAATGAAAAGCTTATCTCTCACTTAATATATTCTTTATTCGTCGATTGACAATACTGTTTTCATCTCGATACATATTTAGCGCCAGTTTCGAGATACCTAAAATACAGCGCTAAATTTTTGTTGCTCTGGGTTAGTTAGTTAAAGAGAAAAATTTAACATGCACTCTTATGGAAAAAGTAGAGGTTACGAACATTTTTATAAAAATCTTGATAGTTACTGAACAGATCTTAATGAAAATTAGGGAGGATATAAATAAACATACGAGGTCAAGTATGGTAAAGAAATTAGGCAATGAGCTCACTTATGAATTCAATGATTAATCAATTATTAAAGATACTCACGGGACTTGGTTACATTTGATGACTTGTTGCGTTGGCACTGTTGGCATGAAATATGAACGTTACTCCAAAAAATTCGGCTTGGCAAAACAAAAATTTTTTTTTCGTCATAGCTTATAACTAAGTAACACTCGAATAATTTAATAATTTAATAACCTTTCAATAATTTTGGTTGCATAAAAAATACTTTTGAACAAAAAATGACAGACCATTAAAGACTTAAGGAGGTTCGGTAGTGAGAATTTTTTATGATGAAAATTTTTGAAATTTCGATATGTTGTTTGGGATAATAGTATCAAATTACAGCTAAATTTTTGAAGGGTTTAACCACACCGTTTCCAAGATATATTGACCTGAAAAAACAATTTTTTAACATGTAGGCTTATGGAGAAATCACTTAAATTTCACATAAAAAAAAAACGGCTAAATGAACTTGCTTTTTTTTTTTTAAATGAAAGAATATTGTCAAAATAATATTTTGACAAAGTTTGAGAGAGCCCTACCACGAATTTCTATTTAAAAACAGCAAAAAATGTGCTCGCAGCAGACGACTTGGCAACGCTGCTTTTGGCGCGCGCTTTGAAATGTAATGAATAGTAAAAACTCCTTTTGTAATTGAAAATTTAACTATAAAAAATTCAACCGAATAAATAAGTACACTGTCATCAGTAGACGACGACAACAGCAGTAGACGACAACAACAGTAGACGACGTGCCAGCAGCCGAAAAAATTCACAACGTTGCCAGGCGCTTTCCCTCCCCTTGCCTCTCTAAGATTTCCCCCCGCTAACACTACCAAACCTCTTTAAGTGTTGATACTACTTCCTTATTATAGTCGCGCTTCATAGGTGAATAGAGACAGACGTGTCAATTTCTGCTCCTGATATTTAGCCCTTTTAGTTAACAAGCTTACTCACACTGGTTTTGTGCAACCGCTTGGAGGCATTGCATCTGTTGTAGGTACTCTGACTCCTGTTAGCTTTGGCTGCGCGAAAGATAAACCACAGGCTCTCCTTTTTAGTCAGGGAGTTAGCAGTTGCCTGCTTTTAAGTTTGTTACATCAGTGCTGGCTGTTACAGTGCGACCGAGGATTTTCCTGTGATGCTGCTCCTGAGAATGACCATCTAAGTCATCGCCCCTTGGTTCGTCTTCTAAATATTGTTCCTTGGAGCGGCTCCATTGTGCCAGGGCATACCTCTCACAGTGAGTGCAGTCATATTGCGAAAAGAAATTGATCCCGGCTGATTAATTTTTTGCTGTTATTTTTGAAAACCAATCTAGTCTCATCACCCAGAATACCATACCGGTAATTTTTATTTTGTGTGTAACTACACTATTCAAGTAAAAGACCGTTAAATTTTAAATTAAAAATAGATCATTAAAACAGAAATATGATTTGAGAAGTTTCCATCATAGTTTACTATTTTTTGTTATCTGTTTCTTACTTGGTTTCATGTACATTGTTTTCGTTTTGCGCGCTTTGTGTCTTATCGCTGTCTCAACTGTCTAATACACGTATCCTGTATTTAGCTAAATTTACTGATGTGTATGTGTCTTTCTTACTTATTTTAGTTGTGTGTATTTTAACTTGCCTTCGTTGTACCCATGGACACTTACTATTTATACCGTTGTCGTTTTTGATTTTATACTCTCGTCCTGTCTCATGTGTCTATATATGTTTGTGTTGGTCTAGTGTGTTTGTTGGTGTAGAGCTAGCATATTGGCTGCGTGACGTATAAATCGCAAATCTTGTATTACTTGTAGACGGACTGACTATCTTAATTCTTCGGCATGCTCTAGGCCGTTTCATCTTAAATGCACTAATTCACGTTGGTTCACGGATATTAACGTGCTCAGATTTTTTTGTTGTTCCCCAACGATTTTTGCCTGCCTTCCTATTGCACGCACGTCTGTCACTATTTTTTCTGAGTCTTCTCGGAACCCTTGCAAGCGCTCTCTTCCGCTCACCGACTCTGGAGGTGTACACGGTTGTAAGGTTCCGCTCCTTGACACTTATTTTGAGCATAGCTCATATCAGGCGTGTAACATGGCATCAAATGATTGCGGGCCGGCCCCTATATGTTTTCAAAAATTTATCGACGATTTTGCCTTGTCTCAGGATATATTAAAAGCAGAAATTGCAGAAATTAAGTCGTCTCAGGATGTTCTTAAGGCTAATTTTTTAGATACGCAGAGTGAAATTCGTCGCGACGTTAAGAGAATTGACTCCATCGTCTCTGCTTCATCTGAGTCATTGGGTGAGCGCATGAATCTGTTAGACACTGCTGTTAGAACACAAACTGAAATTGTGTCGGGGCAGATTGGTGCCATGCAATCTCGATCTCTCATGCATGACACAGGCGAACTGCTTATCTCTAACATTCCCATATCTGCTGCCCTATCCAACTCAGATAAATTCAAAGGATAAACTCTACCCCTTCATTCAATTCACCTTCCGCACACTTTACACCAAATTCATCGTAACCCCATCACTCCGATATACACTCCTCAGGCTCTTTCCGTTTAATTAAAATAGGTCATATCAATGTAAATCGGTTAAAATCACATTTTCATGAAATTAAGGTTGAGTGCTTGGATGAGGACTTTAATGTACTGGCCATTACTGAAACATTTCCTAATTCCTTACATGAACACTCTGTGCTAAAAATAAATAGTTTTACTTTTATTCGTCATGATCGAGTTGGTAGAGAGGGCAGGAACATTAGATTGTGTTTTCGTGATTATTTTAGTGTCATAATACTGTGCCATTCAGATCCTAACTTCGATAATTCTCCAGAACATATAATTGTAGAGCTCTCGTGGGATAATCATAGACTCTTATTTGCCGTCTTATACCGGCGCCTAAAAGCTGCTTACCCTGCTAATTTCTTTGCTGACCTTGCAATTCATGCGGAGTGCTATAGATATATAGTCATTACTGGGGACTTTAATATTAATATCCATGGTCAAGGACATGATGTAACATTTTTGCACTCTTCCCTTGAGGCCCATGCACTGCAACTTATTCAATCACGCGCCACGCAACATGCCGTCTATCGTGAGTGCCTTTCACACACTTGGATTGATCTTTTCTTAATAAACGATTTGTCATTCGTCTCCGGCTACAATAAGACTGACTCTCCATTCATAGCAGGGCATGACTCTATTTCACTAGATCTCCACCTACATGGGCCTTGTACACTACATAAAACTGCGATTTCTCGTAATTTTCGAAACTTGAATATAGATCACTTGAACGCAGTAACATCAACTGCTCTCAATGTTTTTTTTTGGGTCAAATTCGTGAGGCTCTCTTGATGCTCTGGCTGGGGGCTTCTCCTGGGTACTGCTTTCTACCTTTAACAGGTTGACTCCTCTTCGGAAAGTGCGCCTTAAGTCAATTAGTAAGCCATGGGTGTCACCTGAGATCAAAGCTGGGATGAGGCTCAGGGACGCTGCATACAGATGTGCTAGGCGCTCGTCTTTACCTGCCGAATTTTAAAAATATCGGTAACTTTGTCGTGAAGTTCGTAGTGCATAAGACACTGCTAAAAATAAATACTCGGCTAATGTGCTTGACACGGCAGGTAGTCCGAATGCGGTTTGGGCCTCTATCCGTGGGATGGGGCTTACTGGATCTTCTCTTCCGTCTCCCTTGAATACGTTTTTGCCCAAACTTACTTATATATAAAGCAAAGTAACTAAGACCGTTGTAATCGCTAACCGCAAAAAGTACTAAACCAATTTTTCTGAAATTTCGCATTCCGATTCTTGACACTTCCTAGATGATTTTAGTATAGTTTTTATCTTAAAAAATTTAATAACAGTAGAAATAATTAAGCTTAAAGTATTGCAGAAATACTTCAGCTTTTCACTTTAGTTCCGTAGCATCCACTAGGTGGCGTCGACATAAAATCGAGGCTACCTGCAACAGAATTAAATAGGCCGAAGAGTCTTGGTAATTTCTGTATTCGTTTACCGGCAGTTCATCGAGCTGCATTGAAAATGTAAGTGATAGTCGTGCAGCTGGGTATGCCAGATACCGAAAAAACTCTTCTCTAATGGGCAAGAGACCTAGGTCTACATCTACCCTGAATCTTTAGGATTGACGAGTGCCACCAATAAATAATTATTATAACCGATAACGTCTCCAGCGGATTACTAGGAGACGTATCTAGCCAGAGCACAACCGGCTCCAATACTTCAGAGTTATGTGGCCGTACCACCATCCCGCCTGGTACCATCAGAGAATTTTTGGCTACAAATGTAAGTCAGGAAGACATCCCTGAAGAGCACGAGCAGCTACAACGGCTTCCTTGTCAGTGGTCGTATCCCCAACGGCATACCCACATTTTCCCGACTAACGATGAGCGGTTGGTTATCTGGGGAACGACCCAACGACGAGATATTCTTTGGTCAGCGGCGTACCTCCCTCCATCACAGTCTCCATACATAGAGACTTCGAGGGTAAGAGTCAAGCTACCCACAGCCAGCTCTTCATCATCAGGAATAATAATAAGGAATAGATGGAAGTTTCACAACTGGCCCTTCTTAGGGCCATTATAAGTATTTACGTTTCCTACTTGACCATCAATCTCATCGGTTTTGTTAAGGGCCACCTAAGTTTAAAGTACCTTGCCAACAAATACATTTTTACTACCATTTCCGAAAGCGATTTGTCGACTAAAAGATTACGTTAATTAAAAACGGCCACTATTAAACCAAGCCAGTCATTCACTGGCAGTCGTCACGAGCGGAGTTGTTCTTCGCAAGGCTGGGAACCCCAATGACCGACAACCCTATATTACCCTCTCAACTCTAAGCATTCAACCAGGAATCACCGATCTTCTCCGAGGTCTGCGCTGGGCGAACCTAACAGCTATAAACGGAAAAAAACTTGATCCAACGGAACAGTCTCCAACGGGCAAGCATCACGAACCAATCTCTCTATCTGACATCACCAACACAACTGAGTCTGCAAAAAAAAGGTGCCTTAGACACCAACGTCTTTGACGTTATACCAGAAGACGTTAGGAAAGATCTTTACAACTAGCTCCAAAGCTTCGGACTTAGTAATTTTTCTAACGATCAGTCTGAGGCTTCAACAGCAGGCCAGAGAAGATGACACTAAGGTATCCAGGCAGTCATAATTGCTGTTAACTTGAGTCAAGAAAGAGTTTACTCAAGATGCTCACCGTTTTTTTTTCAGGGCCATCGGATGTCGAACTATTAGAACTTAACAAAGTTGACCAAAATTTAGGGGTCACAAAAGTCTTAAGCATGCCAAAAGTCGCAAGAGGGTAAGTTGGAAGAAAAATGTATCTAATAAATACACTTTTAGGCGTCAAGAAACGGACGCAGAAAATTCATCGAAATTGGAACAGCAGCAACAAAATCGACAAATAAAGAATCCATTAAGTGAGAGATTAGCTTTTTATTGTACCCTCACAGTAATCTCTTAAATCTTTTAGTTTTTTAAATAAGTAGAAATGTATTCGTATTTTTGTGGCGATAAAAAATGTAGAGATTAAGCTCCAGGGCTGTTATGCTTTGGTAATCAAGTTGTGAGATAAGAGAAAAAAAATTTTTTTAGTATGTATCTTTTGGGGGTTTTAAATCTTAACAGCTTTGAAAAATAGCCCTTTTCATACAATTTAAATTTATTAAAACAAGGGAGAAACTGGAAATCAACGGCCCCTTATGGCAAACGATTATTTTGTGGCATAAGGAACGTACAGTACTTTTCAGCATAATTATATTTTTTTAATTTCTACAGCTTATTACTTGACCAAATAAACTGTATGGATTCCGAGCAAATGTGTTTTTAATTAGAAGATTTTTGTTCTGAGAAGTGTCAGGAATATACGTAAAATTTCTAACTGAAAATGTCTAACATGCCAACACACTACGGCGTTCCAATTAGTGAGTCTCGGGCGAAGCCGAGACAGGGGGCCGCTAGTGAACTTACAAGACACTACACCGACACTTCAAGTGCTACTGCGCTCCTAACTAGTGCGACGTACATGTAGCATTCTCTGTGTCAATTGACTCTCTCAGGCCTGTTTTTAGTTTTCGCCCTGTTACAGCACGTGAGGTGAAGCGCTTCCTTCTTAGTGTAAACTCCGGGTCCTATGGGATTGATGGTTTGTCGGGCCGTATGTTGAAGATGACTGGTGATGCCATTGTATCTCCAATTGTCTCGTTAGTCAAGTAATCTTTCGAGAATTCCGCATTCCCGTCTAGTTGGAAAAAAGCCCTTATCACCCCATTAGCCAAGACTAGAGTCATAGCATCTACGGTGGATACTAAACCTATCTCTAAATTACCTGAAGTTTTTAAGATCATTGAGCGCCTGGCACACGGACAAATTAGCAGTTTTCTTGAGGGGAATTCTCTTCTCGACCAGAGGCAGTCTGGTTTTCGCCGTGGACATAGCACACAAACCGCTATCATCGGTGTTTTCAATGATGCTCGAGCGGCTATTGACTCTGGTCGGCTTACTATCCTGGTTTTTCTGGACTTCTCGAAGGCTTTCGACACCATTTCGCATGCACTCATATTGAAAAAGTTATGTGAGTTGAACTTTGACGACGCGACGGTAGTATTGCGTGGGTGTTTAAATATCTTCATGGGCGATCACAGTTCATCTCCCGGGATGGTCAGGCGGTTTCTGATTGGCTCTACCCTTCAGCTGGTGTGCCTCAGGGCAGCGTACTTGGACCACTCCTTTTCTTGACTCTTGTAAATGATTTTCGTCTGGTTTTGCGGCACTGTTCTTATGTGGCCTATGCCGATGATTTTTAATTGTACCATACTTGTCATTACAATGACTTGCATGAAGAAGTGCAGAGAGTTGCTTGTGATATGGAGAAAATCTTTCGCTGGGCGTCTGAGAACTTCTCATTTCTTAACCTTATCAAAACTAAAGTTATGATTCTGGACAGCCATAGATTTATTTGTCGTTTAAATTTGTCTCAGTTACCTCGTATTACAATAAACAATACGCCATTGGATTTTGTTACTGAGTTTAAAAGCCTTGGCCAGTGGTTAATGCCCACATTGAGTTGAGAGAAATATGCACGGCATATATCAGGCAGAGTATTCAGAGCCCTTTATTCGTTGCAATACTGCTGCCATGCTCTTTCCCTCTCCTTGAGAAAGCGCCTTACCGAATCACTTGTTTTCCCGCATCTTGATTATATGGCTGCAGCTTACCACTCGATTGATGGTGCCTCCAATCTTAAACTTCACCGTGCCTTGAACGCTTGCGTTCGTTTTGTCTATGGCACCATCAGCCGTCAAGACAGAGTGACCCCCTATCGTCTGGCTTTGGGCTGATTATTGGTTGTCAAGCGGCGAGAATTTCTTTTATATTCGCCTGCTTACTCTATCTACTGCCGTGACTGCCCTCAGTACCTCTTTGCTTAGTTTCAATTACTCCGTGATCATGACACTGTCAATCGTTATTCAACTCGACTTCCGGCTCGTCTGTTTTATCCCCCTCGTGCCCGCACTGAAGCTTACCAACGTTCTTTTTTGATACAGGCCATCAATTTCCTGAATTCTTGTGAGTCCAATGATTTAAATGAGTACTGTCCACTAAGATTTAAAAAGGCTCTCTTTAGGAGACTGCTCGATAGTAAGCTGGCTGATTGAAAATGTGATAATCCTACCCAACTTCCCAACCCATTTTTATGACGCTATGACTCCTGCCACTCTTAAATTTTAAACTTAGAGCCAGACGTAGTTTGCCACAAGGCTTAAGTAAAGTTAATTCTAATTCTAATTCTAATTCTATCAATCTAGTATTCGGTAAAACAAATCTTTCATACAAGTATTCACTCTTGCTTATCTCATATCGTGATTTGATTATACAAATCAGTCCTTTGGAATCTTCTTCAAACAAATCTTCAATACCTTTTAAATAATTATTATTAATATATCAATCTATAACACTTTCAACAGTAGATATTGTTGAAACTTTTGTGACTACTGAGGGCTGTTATTTGTCAACTTTGTTAAGTTGTAATATATTTGTTGGCAAGGTAGTTTAACGTTCGAAAGCCCTAAAAAGGACGATTGAGCTAAGCACTTTTTTGACCGAAGTTCCCACCAAATGTGACTGCCTGTATACCTCAGGGTGGTCTTCTCTGGTCTGCTGTTGTAGCACCCAACTAATTGGAAGGAAAACCACAACGATCTAAAGAGTTGAAGCTGATTTTTAGCAGCGGAGATACCCAAATGCACGACTAATAACTATGTATTTGACGTATGGCCGGCAAACGTCTATGGTAATCAACAATTTTCTCAAATATGTTGTAATTATAATCATTAACTTTAATTGCAGGTAGATTTGATTTAACTCCAATGCCACCTAGTGGATTTTACTGAAGTAAAGTGAAGAGATAGCGTATTTTTTTTAATTTAAGCTTTATTGTTGCTACTGCTAATAATTTTTTAAATATAAAACCATACGAAAACCATCTAGAAAGTGTCAAGACTAAGTATGCAATATTTCAGCAAAATCGGTTGAGTAATTCTTACAATTAGCAATTACGGCGGTTTCTGGAACTTTACTTCATATATTAGTAAGATAAGCACTTAAACAACATTTATCCTTTTTTTTGTATGGTGTGCAGTTGGAAAGTAGAATTTTGATATTATTCAGCTAAAGACTTAATAGAACGGCAATTTTAAGTACTTCCTGCGCTATCAATAAACCTATAAGTCTTCGTCAACTCATGGTCTTCCTGAAGCATTACAAGGAGTTTTGCTGCTTTCTGTTAAAGAAAAAATTAAAATTAATAGTCTGATAGTTTAGGACTTATTTATGTTAGGCTTTTCAAGTCCTAAAAATAGTCTTTTCAATAGTACAATTGAGATAATTGTTGGTTTTAGGTTGTAATAAGTAATATTCATATTTTTTTTGGCAAGTTTCAAAAATGAACACACAACGCATAGACAGCCAAAAGTTTTTATCAATAATATAAATACTATTGGATGCAACCATTCAGTTAGTAAGAAATCTCATTTCATATGAACAACTTTGTTTAATATTTCTAAGTAGTTTGAATTATGTCATAAAGAGTGTTACACATTTCCCTAGTTTAAGACAAGCTGCAAACTAAATGACAATTAAATCTAAAGGCACTAAGGATTTTATGTTATGTTCTATTCAATGCCAAATGATATTAGCTTCAAATAAAGTAAAACGATGGAGAAATAATAAAGTATAAAATGTAATCATACTTCGAACAAAGCAACTAAAATTCCAATTAACCAAAAATATCTGTGAGTGTTACAATAAACATTTATGAAACTAACAGAAGTACGCTGATTTTTTTTAGATAATCATGTAATAAGTGAACTACTCTTAATCCTGTCTGCTGCAAAATTGAAGCAAAAAAAATTTTTGAAATACATGATAAAAATGGTACATAAAATATTTTAACATGTATCTCAACGAAACGATTAACTAAGAATTTAGGAATATCCATACGCAAAATTTTATGTTCGGACTTGGCGTACAATAAAAAACATACTAATTTCTATTAAATGTCTAATTTTAATTTAGTTTTGAATATTGCAACATGTATTTTCAAATATTTTTATTTTCTCACGTTTTTCGGCTTTTGCAATTGTTTAAAAAATAGAAAAAATTTTCTAATTTTTTTAAAACACTCACTCCTTATGTAAAATTATTAGTTAAACAACTTCTGTATTCAACATTTTGTTCCCAAACCAAAACTTCCCAAAATATTTAATGAAAATTGAAAAAAAGCATTTTCCGCCCTCGGGTGGTTTTGGGAGGCTTGTACTTCCTCGGGCAAAAAAGCAGTTTTCCGATACTCGTTCGAAAAGTCTCCTTTACAAACCTCGTTACGGACCTCGCCGTCGGCTCGGGCCGCAAACCTCTCGGTTCGCAAACAAAGACTTTTCAAACTCGTAGGAAAACTACTATTTTTCAGGTTATTTTGCAATAAAAAACAGTGATGCGTATCTCCAACGAAGTCAACGATTTACGATGTTATTCAACATATTTTTCTTAAAATTTTAGGGTGATTATCGTATTGTTATAAAGGATTGCCACTTTTCTCGAGTTTTTTCGCTCTAGCGCCCAGCCCTGACACTAATTCAACTCTCTACTTTCAACTAATGCGATTACAGCAGGGTATGAAAACATAACGGCTAGAATTAATCAGTCGGAAAGGCATTGTCTTTTATCATGACAACGTTAGACCACACATATTTTTAGTGACTCGGCAAAAATTGAGAGAGTTTGGCTGAGAAATTTTATTGCATCCACCGTATAGCCAGGATCTTGACCCTTCTGATTACCATTTGTTTCGCTCTCTGCAAAGTTCTTTTAGTAGTGTAAAGTTGGCTTTAAAAAAGGCTTGCGAATTAGAATAATTATTAATAAAGGCTGTTATAGTAATCACAATTAGATGCTATTGTATTCCGTCTTTGTTTTTTTTTTCGAAGATTTCTTGCTCAAATGCTAATGTTTTGTTAGTGAGTATTGCAATTTTCCGCAAATAATTTATTCCTTGGAATACATTCAAGTCAGCACATAAAAAAGTAATATTTATTACTCTCAGTTATATATTATATGCATTTCATGCGAGAAATTACTCTTTAAAAAAGGCTTTTTGCCACTAACATGGTACTTGAGACTAAAAAAACTTATAATTGTTGTTAAAAATATATTATTGTCGAAATACATACTTGCAATAGATCAATGTTCATAAGCAGCTGTAAATTCTTGTTACTTAGTATCGATATCTATTTTCCTGCACGAAACGTCATTTCAAGTTGCTGCACGGAGCAAATATTTTACTGGATGATATGGTTATAAGTTCACTACTATGTACCCAGTCAAAAAAAATGAAATTAAGATCCAAGAAAATTGTAAATACAAATAATAAACGTGTATTAAAAAAAATGTTAGATAAATTTACAGAAGCTACAACTGCAATTTCAGTAATATTTACAACACAAGTGTCTTATCTGTTTCGAAACGATGTGTTAAGACTTTTTTCGATGGTCATTTATTACCGCGTTACATTTATCGCAAAAAGATGCTTGTATAAAAAATGTAACACAAAAAAGTAGAAGATGTATTTTAACGAAATTTTCAACTATATTTACTGCAATGTTCATACCACAAACGTAGGATCTGTTACAAAACAAGATTTCTGACTTGTTCTAATAATCATTAACGAGCATGTTACAGTGATTGGAATAAGATACTTTTATAGTTCGTTCCTGCTTATAATTCAATTAGTTTTTAGCAAAGGCATTGCTTACCGTCAAAATTCCAATAAGTCT
The DNA here is from genome assembly GCF_000648655.2 of Copidosoma floridanum. Next base: position 350,823 of record NW_019379660.1, read on the forward strand.
AGTAATAAATGTCTTACTAAATAATTTTTTTGTAGAATAAAATTTTTAGTATTTTGTTTACTGATAAGCACAATGTACCATTTAAGTGTAAGTACATAATGGCCAAAAAAAGCGAATAAAAAAAGATTCGTAAGAAATTGAAGTTCTAATTATAAGGTTTTTTAATACTTAATTAACTTGTATTACATGTTGCAACGATACACGACAACTCTTTGGTCTCATATTCATTATGTGCATAATAGAGCATAGCCTATTACCAATACAACACTTATCTATGAATTTGTATGCTGCCTAGATCAAAAGTATCATTTAAATATAATCCATTCAAGCATTAACAAAACTGACATTACTAGTCCTGGTAAAAGATAACAGGAAAAAGGAACACTATATTCACTGCATCTTCTACTGCTTGATGTAGCTGGCTGCATCCAGCAACGTTACTGAAATCTGAACAGTAATAAAAAACAATAAATCAAGATTGTTTCTCTATTTCTCTATTTAAGTAATGAGCTTTTCTTTCTCACAATAATATATAAGAGCTACTTAGCAACACTTGAAAAATTACCAATACTTTTTATTGGTCTTTGATAGAATCCAATCATCAGAAACCGTCCGCTGCAAATTGATGAATATTTAAGGTTTCCTTCGTAATAAAATTTAATAAACAAAACAAGAAACAGTTTAGTTAAAGTTACAAAATCGTTTTTAAATCCTTAATGAGGTATATAACTACTTTTAAATTTCAGACCACAAAAATAATTTTGAATCAGAACTCTTTATTATAACANTAAACAAGTTTGGTAATTCATACATAAACTTTAAAAAATAATCAAATCAAAAGTTGGGTTTTTCAATGAGCAATGGATTGATGGAGCTGCTGGTGAAAAAACATCCTAATAAATCTCACATGACTGAAGATGATTTGGAAAAATGTTACACGCATTGTAATCTGGGAGTATATAAATAAGCATACGACAACATACATTACTTTTTAAGAAAAGAAAACTATTTTAAGTGATTTTCTATAAATTCTGATCAATTATTAAAAATTATATAAGTAATTACTAACTCTTACAAAACTTTGTGTGTGGATTTGTAGGTGTTTTTTTGAGTGTCTTATCAGTGAGATTCAGAAAACTTTTTAACTGGTTTCAATGACTTAGGGCTTGAAAGCTTATTTTTTTAAATCGTTACAGTCACTTGGGAAAAAAATTATCATACCTAATTTAGGTTGTTACGATGATTTCTTACTTTTTAAGCAGTCTTATTGTTGTAATAAGGTAAAAAAATCATTACCTATTATATAAAATAGCTGTACTTTTTAGATAATTAGGATTTCTATTTTTTTTTAATATTTTGATACGTTACGTAGTTTCTTTTTTATTAATGAAGCACTAACCATTTGGTAACACTTACTCATATAAACAATTTCGTTAATAGTTTCAATGAAGCAATATTTTAAGTTTTTGTTTTATTTATCTTACAGTAGCCTTGATTAATAGATTTAAGTTTTGTATTTAATTATAATTAATACCGTACTATAATTTTAAATTGTAATTTTTTTCTTAGCAGAGAAAGTAGTCAAACATTGAATAATAACTGTATTCTGAGTGTCGAAAAACTGTGGATTATTAAATACTTCAAACGATTGATAGTTTTTAAATAAAATTTTTATTCTCATCACAAAGTCAATCGAAAAAATATTCCAAGAACAGCGATAAGTATTATGATTGAATACACTGGTATAAAAGGCAAACAATGAANATTCTGAGTGTCGAAAAACTGTGGATTATTAAATACTTCAAACGATTGATAGTTTTTAAATAAAATTTTTATTCTCATCACAAAGTCAATCGAAAAAATATTCCAAGAACAGCGATAAGTATTATGATTGAATACACTGGTATAAAAGGCAAACAATGAATAAAATAGAATCACCCTTGACGCCAGAATATTATAATACTAAATCTAGCCACGTTATCCTAACCATTACACGTCAGATACCAAATTCTGCATTGTGTACCCTAAAAACTAGACCTAGGAAAAACTAAACCTTCAAAATTTAGTGAACTCTAAGGGTACATGATCTAGTTTTAGGAGTTCATAAGAAAGAATTCGTTATTCAACAATTTAGCATATAGTTTTAATCAGCTAGATTAAGGTTCATCAAAATATTTATTTTAAATGCGGACTCATACAAACAAAAATATAAAAATACATCAGTTTTTTGCGGCTAGATTTAGTTTCATCAAAATATTAGTTCCCAATACAAACTCTTGGAGACAAAAATAAATTAAGGCTTTTATTTTATAGATAAATAAAATTGAAGTGAAAAAACTAACATTGATTCTCACAATTTTCTGATGCTTTAAATAGTTATGAAAAATAGTATAACTGCCTTCACTGCCTTTTAAGAAAACTATTCAATTTCTTCAATGAATTGCAGCATTAAAATATCATTACCATTCTGAATAACCCTTTTGAGGAAAACATTTTCCTTTTATTATCAACACAACTATAAGATATTTGAGAAAATCCATTTGTCTCAGCAACTTGCCAAATGATTTTAATTACTTTTTGATTAAAAAGCTATTATAATATTCTTTTTTCAGTCTGAAATTTAAACGTAGATTCATACCTTATTAGGAATTTAAAAACCATTTTGCAATTTTTGTTAACCTATTTTCTGTTTTATTTATTGAATTTTATTACAAATAAAAATTTCAACTGTTATTAACTTGCAGTAGACGGTCACTGATGATTGGACTCTGATTAACACCAATGAGAAGGGTTGATAATCTTTGAATTGCAGCTGAATAGCTCTTATCTATTAAAGTGAGAAAGAAAAAAGAATGACTTTAGCTGCGAAATGGAGAATCAATCTCGATTTATTGTTCTTTTGTACCGTTCAGATTTTTAATGCTTAACTTTTAAAGCTACTTGATATTCATAGGTACACTAATTAAAAAATTGTTCCAAAATGAACATTTTATAATTAAAATCCAAATTTTATATTCAACTAATGTAGTAAGTATCACTGCTATATCTAAAAATTTTTTACAACAAATGGCAAAAAATAAATATTTTAGGGGTTTTGTGCTAATTTATTGGGAGTGGTGTTTTTTGTTAATAAGTCGTTTGAACAATTATTATGTATAACTCAACCATGTGGTCTTAAACCAAAAGAGTATTATTACTGTACGCTTCAGCAGACATTTCCTTGTTCACACCAGCTTATTTACTGTAAAAAAAATCACTTCATAAGTTAATAAAAATAATTTCTAAGCTTACGAATAATTTTTTAAACATGTTTTCACCTCTATGTAGTTCATATGCTGTAAAAGTACTTTAGAAACCATTTATATAAAAAAAATTACAATAATAATGTATCGTAAGTAAAAAGATTTATTGTTTGTACATAAAACTACTTTTTTTTAATGCATACTTCAAATGACAAGTGGTTAAAACTACCATGCATTAAATAAAAAAAAGTTTTATCCAGCCTCTGGAAGAATGTTTAATCTAAAATTAACACTATTTATGAAGACTAGAGAGGGTGGGTTAATTTTTGTATAAGTGCACGGAAAGAGCTCTCATGCTATGGTAGTATGCGTATCTATATACTACCAGAGTACAATGCGTCACATACTACAGTAGCGCCCGTGGAACGCAACGGTAGTGTCGAGAGTCTGCTACGGTAGTATAAATACCTACGTACAACTGTAGATCGTGAAACGCACTACGATAGCTTCTGCTTTATACTACAGTAGCACCTGTGAGGCGCTGCAGAAGTATCGAATCTCACGTACTAAATCAGTTCGGGACTCATACCAAATTGGTATGGCTCACGAGCAAACGTAGTATACGTCGTCTGTACTACGCCACTGTACCGTAGTTTGGCAGCATAACCTTTAAGACCGAATTACAAATGCAACACGTAGTTGCACAAGTAATGCTTTTTCAAGATCTTCATTTGTATTTTTATATCAGATTTTTTGTTAAGAGACGTTGTAATGTTGAATCTGTAAGCTTAAATATTTTGTTGTGAACAAAGTAAGTGAAAGAAAAAATTCAGACCTCCGATATGCTAAGATTATCCAAAAGAAGAAGCATTGTAAGACCGTATATTTTTACTTTTTTAGACAAATATGTTAAAACTGATTGAAAAGTCATTTGTTGTCTAGTATTATTTCTTTTACCATAAAAAACTCTTATGGACCCCATAGAAAAATGATAACTACGATAATTATGATTTTTTGTTTGCATACTTTAAGATCTCAAAAATTTTTTAAGGTACATTAACATAAATATTTCGGTGGAATAGTGGCGATAGGTATCGGTACATAAATATGTAACAGTTTTTAAAGTCGACGTGCTGTGTTATGGTAACAAACTTACTAAATATCTTAATCCGAGATAAAATTCGTGCGTAATAGTTTACTCAAGAAAAAAAAATACAATGATACGAGTCTATTACTTTTAGTATAGGTTAATTTTGCTAACAAAAAAAACATTTTCTAATACGTTCCATTGAATAAACCTCATCAGCATGGGTATTGTTATAATGATCCTAAAGTTATAACAATTACTTACAAACCTACTATTTACGGTATAGTGGCGTAGTACAGACGACGTATACTACGTTTGCTCGTGAGCCATACTAATTTGGTATGAGTCCCGAACTAACTTAGTACGTGAGATTCGATACTTCTGCAGCACCTCACAGGTGCTACTGTAGTATAAAGCAGAAGCTATCATAGTGCGTTTCACGATCTACAGTTGTATGTAGGTCTTTATACTACCGTAGCAGACTCTCGATGCTACCGTTGCGTTCCACGGGCGCTACTGTAGTATGTGACGCATTGTACTCTGGGAGTATATAAATAAGCATACTACCATAGCATCAGAGCTCTCTCCGTGTATGTAGTATATTGTCAATGTCATAACCACCAGGTATTAATCAGAAATGTAAAACTCAGAAATGTAAATGTAAAACTAAAAATATAATATATGTATGTAGACAAATGTTGACGTATAATGGAAAATGGGTCATACTTTGCTGTAAATAGTCATATTTAATCTTATTATTATAAAAGTATAAGTTTTCTTCTGCCTCTGGCTTTTTTCTTTTGTAAATAGGGTATTCAAAATTTCATAGGCATTTGAAAATGTATGAATTATATTAATATCCTTAAAAGTTATTTTAGTATCATAAAATTATAGAATGGCCTTTCTGACGAAAAGTATCAAAAAAACAAGTTAATTCATAGTAGTGGTTGCGTGTCACTATTTCTTTGGGCGGAGGGGGGGGGANATATGGTTTTAAAAATAGCCCCTTTCCAAGTGAGAGTGCTTCTATTTCCTCATTGTGCCTCTTACTCTCCTCTAGCTGTTTTCAAGAATAACCTTAAAAGTTATTTTAGTATCATAAAATTATAGAATGGCCTTTCTGACGAAAAGTATCAAAAAAACAAGTTAATTCATAGTAGTGGTTGCGTGTCACTATTTCTTTGGGCGGAGGGGGGGGGAAGTTTTCGTTCATTTTAGCAGGATACGTACTTATTTATGACAAAGGAACACATAGGATTAAGACAAGGAATATACTATGCAAACAAAACGAAAAAATAATTATAAAACAATTTGAACGTATATTTCACTTGTAATATCGTATGAAAATATGAAGGATTCGAAATGATATATTTATAAAACTTTAAACTGAATAATAAAAAATATGCCAGTAAGAGAGTTTCATTCAAACCCGATTAAAAGAGATACTAAATAGAATACTAAACTAAGACTTTGTTATTATAATTCATTACTCATTGACTAATATACAAGTATTATGACCACACTTGCTGAGAGAATGGTCTTAATCATTTTGTTTTAGTGTCATTCGTGGGTCTCTTAGGATTCAGCTAGTGAGCTTTATTTGTTATTTTTTAGTTGGGTAAAAATATTCATTTAAATCATATGGATGATTTTAATTAATTTTTAATTTTTTCATTCTTTTATTAAAACAATTTAAAACAGTTACTCTTTTAGATACAACCCATTAAGATCACTTTAACAAGATTTTAATGTTAATTATGTCACTGATAAATAACTTACACCTATCGCTGATTGCTTTTACTGCTACTTCGGAGTTCCCTAATGCTTCGTGCAGTAATTTTCAGTGGTTCCTTGAACTACACGGATTAGTTCGTGGCCAGTAATACGTTGCGGTTTCTGCTCATTCTGTTATCGTCGAACCACTTTCAGCGGGCCTCCTTCGTTGTATCTCGCTCCTTAGCGTAGTCTGATACTATTGATACTCTTAAACTGCACCCGAGTGGCCTCAGCCAACACGTTATGCCTTACTTGTATAAGGTACTCGCGAGTCACTGGAGTCAAGAGTAGACTTAAACCTTAGAGGACAGGTGACAGACGTAAGAAGGTCAATTTTTCCTCTTAATGGTGAGTTTTTATAGCGTCAGAGCAAGTAAAAGAGGCCTTTGATTGAATTAGGTCAACCAATGAGCGATGTTCTTGCAGACTGCATTGACAGCAAAACAGTAGGCTTGCACGATGATGTTACATGTTATGATTTCATAAATTAGGAAATAACAATACAACAGTACCAATCGTATCTGTTTGACAAGTGCAATTGAGGTTTTGAATCAGTGATAATAAATGCTTGCATCAGATATAGAAGAACGCCATATACAAGTTGAAGTGTGACAGTAAGTTAACAAATTTCGCACTTAATCCTTTTGGAGATCTTACAACCAATTTTTAATATAATAAAATAATGTGTTAGTTACAATTTTTAAATTGATATACATTATTAGAAATGAACAATCAGTGCGCAACTAAACTACTCATTCATACATACAATACGATTTATGCATTCATACATGTTACGTACAATTTCAATACATACATGCATTTTTACAACGAGGCTGGCCACATTATATGTTAGCATATTATGAAACATTTACCTTAAAGCTAGCACAAACACACACAAGCATATAAGTAACGTATTATCTCCACTTGTCATATAAGCTTACTGTACATTGTATACACAATACGTCTTGTATGAATTTTACGCATGAATTGCGTTTTTACTTATAATATGATTCGTCTGTATTAACTTGGGATGTAATATAAGCATCATTTTTTCAAATAAAACATAGTAAATAAAATATTTAAATCCATATTGAACGATAACACAACTATTACTGCTTCTGTAATAATAAAAACATAAATCATAATAAAATATCCATTCTCATATGGGTCTTATATAAAATAAAGAAAATTAACATAGTTTCGCCTACGAACCAACAAATCCAAACTGTGGTTATTTTAGTAAAACGAATAACAAGTCTTAACCCTATCTTTGTCTTAACAGTACTAAGTGCGCAAAATAAAAGTGAATATATTTAAATGCACGATCTTTTTGTTCAGTTTCTCCTGTGTGCCAACTACTAACGATTCAACATTGAAATTAAACTCATTACTACATACATCCTATGGGACTTATTAATCTCTTAAATTCAATACTTATAGTACATAAAAATAAAAAAGGAATGTAATTGTTGACGCGTCGTAGAATCAACGGAGTGTATTAGCTAAATGGCACGGTAAGACGATAGAAAAAAAAAAGATACGTCCAGACTTATTGAATCCGCTCCAAAAGGAACTTCTCCTCAGATTAAAACTCCCGTGTTCGCTCTCTAGCCTCAGCCCCGTTTTTCTTTTCCCTTTTCCATGCCACTTAAACTGCTGCTTGTTTTCGGGCGTCTTCGCGCTTTTTTATACCAGGTGCTGGCCCTACGCGTCTAGTCCTTGCATACTATTGAAAATATATTTATTATGACGTATCCAAAAAACGTTGACGACACATATATTTTTAAACGAAGTAGAAGTAAAAAAATGAAAACAAAATGATAGACTGAATCCCGCGCCAGTGCTTATAGCTATGGGGGTACGAGCATAGCCCCCCTCCTGAAAATATCCTCACCTTCACCGGTGCTTGTTCCCGTTTGGCTACGATCACAGGATTGGCTACGACTACGACTATCCTTCGCCGTATCTAGAGACTGACTGAACTACTGTTATTCAAAGTGAGAATAATGATGAAATGAATGTTACCATTCAGCCTCATGATCTTGGCAATATTTATTTACAAATAGTTAATTAAAATCAAAGAGATTAATCAGATTTGGTGTATTGATTGCGAAAAGAAGGTTGATTAAACAAGTTTGGTAATTCATACATAAACTTTAAAAAATAATCAAATCAAAAGTTGGGTTTTTCAATGAGCAATGGATTGATGGAGCTGCTGGTGAAAAAACATCCTAATAAATCTCACATGACTGAAGATGATTTGGAAAAATGTTACATGTTTTTGAATTCTTCAAGTGTCCATAAAAGGGATTACAACAAGAATAGACCTATCAGGACGCACAATTGTAATAAATTCAATATAATTATGAATCCAATCTTTGATCGCATTACTAGCAAAAATAATGGATCATTTTTAATTGACTTTAAGATTACTAGAACAATGCAGCAGCAGCAGTACCAAGTGGGTCATGTGCACTAGGACGATCCAAATGAGCTGGTTGATCGCCTTTGATTACTTATAGCAAAAAGATCTGCAGGAAACACTACCCACGACAATCAGATAATATCGATTATTGAAGAGTTGCATGAGCTAGGCATATATACTGTAGCTAGCAAGCATTTACATTATTAACAAAACAAGCATAGACGTGTTTGGATGTAAGAATGAAGGCGACAACCAAGATCTTCCTGGTTCTGTAGATGTTAGCCATAAACTCACTACAGATGTACAATATGATATTAAATACTGCGATAGATGTAATTTTAAAGTATGCATGGGCTATACGTGTAACGAAAAAAACTGCTGAAGATGTTACAACAGTAATGAAAATTGTATTATAATATGTTTGAGTACCGAAAAATTTGCATACCGTCAGAGTAAAAGACTTTTGTAGTAAAAGTTTTCAAGACTTTATGTGACAATATAACATCAATCTCTATTCAACGTATAGTAATTTTAAAGCATCAATATGTGAGCGATTCAATCACACTTTGAAAAACAAAACATGGACTAAGTTCAGTCTTCGTGGGAATTAAAAGTAGCTTAACATCTTATTAGTTATGAATGTATAAAAATTCATGGTGAATGAAAAAACGATAAAAAAGCTGAAATTCCGACTAAAAGAGAAAGTGCACGTAAGTGAAGCTAAAAATGCTTTTGAAAAAGGCTACATGCCAAACTGATAAACTGAAGTATTAACCATTCATAAATTATTAAAATCCACTCAAATTTCTTATTATTTAAAAAATGACAAGGATCAGCCTATCTCTGGTGGCTTTTACAAACAAAAGCTACTTAAATCTAATTATCGAGACATGTATCTTATAAAAAAAAGTATTGAAAAAATATGGTAGTACGGTTTATGTTAAATGGCTGAGATTTAATAAGTCTTATGATAGTTAGATTCATAAGTCTGATATTTAAGAAAGAGAGAAAGTGAAGGAGACCCTGTCTAACACTGCATCTTGTGATGAACAGCCACTTATGCATTTCCACCTCCATAACACTTCCTCTTGTATTTATTTATTTACAAATTTACAAATTAAAACTTATCGTTATCATGAAATACAATAAAGAAAGGACATTTTGAAACTTTTTTTCTCGACTTATTGTATAAATCATCATTGACTTCTATTGCTTTTGAAACACGCTTTGAAATAAATTTGAATCAGTGATAATAAATGCTTGCATCAGATATAGAAGAACGCCATATACAAGTTGAAGTGTGACAGTAAGTTAACAAATTTCGCACTTAATCCTTTTGGAGATCTTACAACCAATTTTTAATATAATAAAATAATGTGTTAGTTACAATTTTTAAATTGATATACATTATTAGAAATGAACAATCAGTGCGCAACTAAACTACTCATTCATACATACAATACGATTTATGCATTCATACATGTTACGTACAATTTCAATACATACATGCATTTTTACAACGAGGCTGGCCACATTATATGTTAGCATATTATGAAACATTTACCTTAAAGCTAGCACAAACACACACAAGCATATAAGTAACGTATTATCTCCACTTGTCATATAAGCTTACTGTACATTGTATACACAATACGTCTTGTATGAATTTTACGCATGAATTGCGTTTTTACTTATAATATGATTCGTCTGTATTAACTTGGGATGTAATATAAGCATCATTTTTTCAAATAAAACATAGTAAATAAAATATTTAAATCCATATTGAACGATAACACAACTATTACTGCTTCTGTAATAATAAAAACATAAATCATAATAAAATATCCATTCTCATATGGGTCTTATATAAAATAAAGAAAATTAACATAGTTTCGCCTACGAACCAACAAATCCAAACTGTGGTTATTTTAGTAAAACGAATAACAAGTCTTAACCCTATCTTTGTCTTAACAGTACTAAGTGCGCAAAATAAAAGTGAATATATTTAAATGCACGATCTTTTTGTTCAGTTTCTCCTGTGTGCCAACTACTAACGATTCAACATTGAAATTAAACTCATTACTACATACATCCTATGGGACTTATTAATCTCTTAAATTCAATACTTATAGTACATAAAAATAAAAAAGGAATGTAATTGTTGACGCGTCGTAGAATCAACGGAGTGTATTAGCTAAATGGCACGGTAAGACGATAGAAAAAAAAAAGATACGTCCAGACTTATTGAATCCGCTCCAAAAGGAACTTCTCCTCAGATTAAAACTCCCGTGTTCGCTCTCTAGCCTCAGCCCCGTTTTTCTTTTCCCTTTTCCATGCCACTTAAACTGCTGCTTGTTTTCGGGCGTCTTCGCGCTTTTTTATACCAGGTGCTGGCCCTACGCGTCTAGTCCTTGCATACTATTGAAAATATATTTATTATGACGTATCCAAAAAACGTTGACGACACATATATTTTTAAACGAAGTAGAAGTAAAAAAATGAAAACAAAATGATAGACTGAATCCCGCGCCAGTGCTTATAGCTATGGGGGTACGAGCATAGCCCCCCTCCTGAAAATATCCTCACCTTCACCGGTGCTTGTTCCCGTTTGGCTACGATCACAGGATTGGCTACGACTACGACTATCCTTCGCCGTATCTAGAGACTGACTGAACTACTGTTATTCAAAGTGAGAATAATGATGAAATGAATGTTACCATTCAGCCTCATGATCTTGGCAATATTTATTTACAAATAGTTAATTAAAATCAAAGAGATTAATCAGATTTGGTGTATTGATTGCGAAAAGAAGGTTGATTAAACAAGTTTGGTAATTCATACATAAACTTTAAAAAATAATCAAATCAAAAGTTGGGTTTTTCAATGAGCAATGGATTGATGGAGCTGCTGGTGAAAAAACATCCTAATAAATCTCACATGACTGAAGATGATTTGGAAAAATGTTACATGTTTTTGAATTCTTCAAGTGTCCATAAAAGGGATTACAACAAGAATAGACCTATCAGGACGCACAATTGTAATAAATTCAATATAATTATGAATCCAATCTTTGATCGCATTACTAGCAAAAATAATGGATCATTTTTAATTGACTTTAAGATTACTAGAACAATGCAGCAGCAGCAGTACCAAGTGGGTCATGTGCACTAGGACGATCCAAATGAGCTGGTTGATCGCCTTTGATTACTTATAGCAAAAAGATCTGCAGGAAACACTACCCACGACAATCAGATAATATCGATTATTGAAGAGTTGCATGAGCTAGGCATATATACTGTAGCTAGCAAGCATTTACATTATTAACAAAACAAGCATAGACGTGTTTGGATGTAAGAATGAAGGCGACAACCAAGATCTTCCTGGTTCTGTAGATGTTAGCCATAAACTCACTACAGATGTACAATATGATATTAAATACTGCGATAGATGTAATTTTAAAGTATGCATGGGCTATACGTGTAACGAAAAAAACTGCTGAAGATGTTACAACAGTAATGAAAATTGTATTATAATATGTTTGAGTACCGAAAAATTTGCATACCGTCAGAGTAAAAGACTTTTGTAGTAAAAGTTTTCAAGACTTTATGTGACAATATAACATCAATCTCTATTCAACGTATAGTAATTTTAAAGCATCAATATGTGAGCGATTCAATCACACTTTGAAAAACAAAACATGGACTAAGTTCAGTCTTCGTGGGAATTAAAAGTAGCTTAACATCTTATTAGTTATGAATGTATAAAAATTCATGGTGAATGAAAAAACGATAAAAAAGCTGAAATTCCGACTAAAAGAGAAAGTGCACGTAAGTGAAGCTAAAAATGCTTTTGAAAAAGGCTACATGCCAAACTGATAAACTGAAGTATTAACCATTCATAAATTATTAAAATCCACTCAAATTTCTTATTATTTAAAAAATGACAAGGATCAGCCTATCTCTGGTGGCTTTTACAAACAAAAGCTACTTAAATCTAATTATCGAGACATGTATCTTATAAAAAAAAGTATTGAAAAAATATGGTAGTACGGTTTATGTTAAATGGCTGAGATTTAATAAGTCTTATGATAGTTAGATTCATAAGTCTGATATTTAAGAAAGAGAGAAAGTGAAGGAGACCCTGTCTAACACTGCATCTTGTGATGAACAGCCACTTATGCATTTCCACCTCCATAACACTTCCTCTTGTATTTATTTATTTACAAATTTACAAATTAAAACTTATCGTTATCATGAAATACAATAAAGAAAGGACATTTTGAAACTTTTTTTCTCGACTTATTGTATAAATCATCATTGACTTCTATTGCTTTTGAAACACGCTTTGAAATAAAGACTTAAAATTCATCATTTATAATGATGACCAGTCTCCATTGAAAGCAGGTATTGGATTGTATTTCTGCTCCTTCTTCATCTGCGCCAACCTTATTATTCGGAGGGAGTTATTGTTGGCGATACAGTTTAATACAGCAAAGCTCATTTTATTGAAACAGAAACAAAAAAATTAACACACAGCACATCAGGCTAAAAAAAAGTGATTTACCTCGAAGAATTGAATTCCTGCTCCTGGAAGTAAGTAAACTCTCTAGCTCATCAAGCGACAGAATATGCTTGGCTGGATGATGTAACTCTATTTGTGGCTCTTCTCTCTCCTCAACCTCAACCTCTTCCATTTCTTTTCCTACGTCATCATCTAGATGAACAAGCATGTCCAGTAGCTGAAGATCTTCATTGTCCAAAGTGATGAGTCCTATGATAGAGTTTCTATGCTGTCCAGGATTAACTGACGTTTGTCATTTTGTGAACTGAGAGCTATTTTCTGCTTTTTTTTTGTATAGACGATGTGTAGCCTAGAGCATTATATCATGTTGCTTACACATGAATATTGTTGAAAAGACAGTTCCAGTGGCCTTCCAAGTCAGTTCTGGTCTTCACAACAGCTGTTTTGACACCCTTAGCCTTCTTAATCAGCTTTTTATTTTGCACGTGGATGCAATACATCTCACTCCGCAGCTAAATAAAGTTTGTTATAATAATACCACAGCATGCATCCTTCATCCACCCAATGACTTTCTTATTCATCAGAAATAGATCAAATTGATTGTTTAATGGGTAATCTGATGTGTCAAATCTCTCAATATCTTTTTCCATAATTTCGTAACATTTTGACTGCAAATTTCATATATCAAAATGTCTGTATTGGTATACAGCAATTTACACTTGCTAAATCGCTTCTTTATGTGTGGAAATCATATATAAGGGTCTTTGTTATGCGTAGTACACTCAAACCAACATATATTGGTTTCTTACACTTATTTTCGTACGTATAAAACTGTATAGCCACTAGATTGTTTTTAAATACGGAGTGACTGTGGAAATTTGGTCGGGATATGAGTGTTTCAGCAGTATAGCACCCATTTGTTCACGAGCTTGACCTCCCCTTATTTTCACTTATCCTCCATGGTCTTATAATACACAACGTTGATCGTAAGTTCGAAGAAGAGTTTTTCAAACTCATTTTTACTCTGCTTCTACTTTTTCGTATTAAGATTAATGCATGAGTTGAGCCAAGGACTTTCTCTAAAACGTAGAACTCTATAAACTTTCTTGAGCACTAGCCCATGTATGAGAGCCTGCTTCAGGGCCTTGTAATTTATGATGTATCGCTTTTTATCATACAAAGTTGTCATGAGCTTCTGCTGCTTGGAATGAGGTAAAGCCATATGTCATGGGCAGAGAGGTAAATCCTTTTAATCATCATGAATAGCTGTTTTAGTAATACCTGTGCCATCGCCCATTCATACAAATATTTTGCATCAAAGTACATAAGGTTTTTGTTTTCTTCCGCGCGATTATAGTCTTCACCCATGTACTTATTGCTGGCTTTGGTATCGCGGTTACAGCACTTACTAACACCTCCTCTGCTGCCTTTCTTTACAAATAAACAAAAGCATGTTTATGTCGATGAGAAATTCTAATTCAACTCCAGTAAACTTGAGCACGGCCTCTCACGTTCAACCAGGTGTGATGTAGTAATGTACTACTGGGTCTAGTTCATATGCAGCCATTAATATTGAGCGACAGTTTTCAAAGCTGTCTGCCAAGAGTAGAACGTCAGTCTTCCAGTCTAGATCACAGTAGTCTCTCAGAGTTAGAATCTGGAATGTTCTCCAAACATTCTGCGTATGCTCATAGTTCTTGCAGGAAATATCACATTCGTTTAACTTACTGTAAAATTCCGCATTAAGAGAAGGTGAGCATGAATTAAAAACAAATCGATAAATCAAAAATTGATATCATTTATATGCTTCGTGAATGAAATGTACCTACCCTTGTTCTCAGCTGTAAGATTGACATGTCCCTTGAAGTCTTTACTGATGGCCAACTCTTTGATGATTAAGAGTGAGTCATAGCCTGTTAGGTTGTAAAATATTATTAAAACAAATCTTGAATTATTATAATTGATGTTGCAGCTTTCGTATGCAGCACCTCTAAATTTTCTTATTAAATGGCAATGATCTCGCACTTTCTTTTGATTTTTTTCAAACAAGTCAACGGAAATGTAACAAACTTTAGCTGATCCGAACTGATCATCTTCTGCTTAAGTCAAGTTCATAAGTCCCAGATTCTCATATCATTCTTAAAGGTTACTTACAATGGTTTTCAGCTTTTGAATGAACCACTATGCTGGTGTATCCGCACCGTTTTCTCTTCGATAACTAGCACAGTATGATTTGATGTTGTCAAAGCTACATTTCACGTAATAGCCTAAACCTTAGGCATACTTATTTTTAAATGCACGCACATCATCCTCTACAGGGTCAAGTGAAAACACAAAGTCCTCATAAATGATGTTAGGGACTTGTTTAGTACAATTGCAGTTTTTAAACTCAAGAATCTTGTTTCCTTCACTTGGTAACTTCATCCGACACTTGTTAACGTTTACATAATTAAGTTCATGGTTTTTTAACGTATCTTTAGAATGAAAAAAATGGAAAAATTCATCACAAACTCAACATTTTCGGATTCTCGTCAATATATCTGATCTATTACCAGTCTTGACAGATTTTAAATCCATTTATAATGGTTTTCTAGTTCTGGAGCATTCTGATCTTCTTCTTTGTCATCTTCGTCGATCGAAAATATTGTAGAAGAAGCAAATTTACAAGAATAATTTTTTTCACAGTTGATGTGACAAGGTGGATCTGTGTGCTTATTACCATATTCGTTTAGTACTTATACCAATTTCTTTTGAAAAAGTGGAAACTCTATTCTATGGAAGTTAAGTTCTATTTCATAGGGCTTCTAATGATTTACTCTATACAAATATGCAGTGGCTGGGTGTAGAGTAGATAAAATGTCCCATATAAACCATTTATGATCATAGTTTAACACATTCATGAATGATTTTTTTACCAGTATATCTTTTGGTACTTCAACATATGAACTTGCCTTCATTGGATTGAATTTATTTATATTTACTGTCAAACTGATTATCTGCTACAGGGTTGATTCAGAACTTCTTTCTTCGAACTTCTCTATCTGATGTATATTAGACTTTTTCACGTTTAAATCAAACCAATCGTCATCCATATTTGTTGATTTCAAGACTTTACCATTCTCAGCATTTAAATGTTTTTGATCAATGACTTCAACATCATTACCATGTATCATGTACTCTGCGGCAAGCTCAAAATTAATCATAAAAGCATTGCGTTGTTCTATTGAGCACTCATGACTTTAGACACAGTAAGAACTAAAGCATTATCTAGGAAGGAAGCAATATTATTTGTCTATGATTGATTATCACACCAGTTTCTATACAATTCTTCAATGCTGATAGCAAATCTATCCACTGCTTACTGGGACTATCTACACTTTTTTGCCCATCAACAGTATTTGGTACACTAGGATCATCTGTGCTATCAGTGTTTTGCACATTGATATGCATATCAAAATTGGTTGGTGCACTAGAATCATCAGCACACTAAAATGCTCTGCACTGTTTTTGACAATATCTATATTTTGTTCACTACACTGCTACTCTGTAAGGTACCACTGTAACTTTCCTGTGGTTTTCTTCAGTAAACTGGTCAACTTGTTTTGGACGCAGCTTAAAGTAGCCGAGATGGATGGGCAGGATTACATTTTTTATCTAGATGATGACGTCAAAACATACTTTTTCAACGTTTCAAGAGCTTGATTGGTCAACTCCAACGCTGTTCGTAGATTGCCATCATCTGCTTCAACAATCTGCCTTAAGGCCTTTTGCAGCAAAACTGTAGTGTATTAAAAGTACTGAATATTCATGATATCTACGAATAAAACGGAATATTATTAGAAGACAGAAGATAGTGGCGGTGGAGAAATCCATTATCCATCTACCAAATTTTGTAAATAATGTGTTTTATAAAAAAATCTCCTAAGCATATGATAAATACTCAGCTCTAGAAAGGATAAATATAATTCTACTTATAGCTCTGACTCCCACTTTACTACTTAAAATGACAAAGTAAAATAAATATCGTTTGACAGTGCTAATAGCTCTGCTCACATTACCTTTTTGCACAGATTGAGCATCTCTGCATTTTCTCCTGACATTTTATGCTCACTACTCATCTCCACTCTTCAAAGTGTTGGTGAGAGTGTGGTATAAGCAGCCTTGACTCAACTTCTGAATCAAATCTATATAGTGGGGTTAAGGAGTAGGGATAATAGAGAGGAGGAATAACTAGGAGATGAAGAGTCTAGTCAGTTGCTAGATACTACTGAGGATGGAAGTGTCAGGCTACGACTCCGAGCACTAAACCTCCTAGTTCTCTTACCACTTCACTGTGCTGAGAAGTGATGGGGATATAGAGTGGGGGAGAGTAAATGTAAAAAGCTGGCTAAAGCTAGAGAGCTAAGTTGTCAACAAACCAGCCAAGAGATCAGACCTCTTTGATAATGGACTACATCGTTGATGCTCAGGGCTTTAGAAGATCCTCCAATAATTTCATTTCCAAGGACCTCGTTGTTTTATCCTTAAAAAAAATGCTCAACCAACAGTTTTTTTATTTTAATGCTCCATGTGAATAGTCAAATCTTTTGCTTTAGAAATACATGGTAAATGGTTGGCATGAGAGAAATTTCAATAGTATACCCTGGGATTCGGAAAGTACATCC
This sequence comes from Copidosoma floridanum, assembly GCF_000648655.2. The sequence goes on from NW_019379660.1 coordinate 368,538, forward strand.
TTCTCCAGAGTGATTTTTGTCATTCAATATTTGTTAAGGAATGCCAACATCATTTACATTAAAGGGTTGGAGAAAAAGAACTGGCTGAAAAAGATACTACCTGAACAGTAAGTACTCTAATACACATCATTCATGAACTTCAAACTTAACATTGCTCTTTATGTTTCAGTCACATTTGCAATGCTGAAGATTTAGGATGCTTTGCTATGAGCAAAACCAATACAAAGTATAAAACATGCTTTGCACATCAATTATACACAAAACTAATTTGTGCTTCTAAAAATGCCACTGTACTAAAAGACGGGCTACTTAGCTCCAGAGATACAGTGAATACAATAAATCATAAACCTTATGAAATAATTTTTTTTAAAGATTAAGGAGAAGAAAAAACACAGTTCTTCTTTATTGGTGGGGGAGGTGATAGGCCCTCATTACTTTTTTTTAACTAAAAAAACAATAGTAGTGAAGTCATGTTAACGTTATTTTCAAGTAATTTGCAAGTTAACATTAAGTCATTCTTAGTTATCTGTTAGGGATTTTTCAGTTATCTTTGATCAATCTTTCAGTTTTTTAAAGATATGGTAGGATAAGCCTAAATTTATTATTTAGACCATATCTCATCGTAAGTCATCCTTAAGTTATCCTCAAGACATTTTGTGTCACACTTACTGCTATAAATAAATATTTAAATACGCTTTCGCACTTTGTTATCAATAGTAAGATTTATATTAATTGAGACAGTACAACACAGATATGCTTAAATATTATTAAACGATGATATATTTACTAATATTTCGTCCGGACTGTAACTCAAGCCAGTAGCTGGGTAGTTGATCTTATTGCTTAGTTTCCTCTGTAACAGTTAGAGAGGATGAGGTTTTCGAAATTTATCAACGGTTAATTTGTTCTCCTTGCTAGATTCACTCACTATTTTTAGGATTTAAGAAGCGTTTTACAAATACGCTCTTTATCACCAGATTCCCTTCTTTTGTTTTCTTAACAAAGAGTAGCAAACTTACTTATAATGATTTAGAAAGATTTTAGGCCAACAAAGCTCTAGGTAATAGTTCCTAGATAATGTTAGAATATAGATAATATACAAAATAGATAAATGTTATGCTAGCGGTATAAGACTACAACTTATTATTCTTATAATGTATGTGTAACAAGGAAATTTGTTTTGTACCGCTACACTTTATAATAAAGGTTTAAAGAGTATTATTAATACAGTAGAATAGAAACTATTATTTTAAAAAAAAATGTTATCATTTCGTTTTATCACTTTTTTTGTGCGTAGAATAAAAGCATAAAGTAAGCTAATCACTAACGCTATCTATAGAAAAAATACCAGAGTATGGTTTCGTTATTTAGAAAACCTTATCAACTCTACCTATTACAAATAAACCTTGACACCAAGATAAACTATACAAATATTGAATTTGGTTGTAGTCCTGACAGAATATTAGTAAATATATCATCGTCAAGTAATATTCAAGCATATCTAGTTAGTACTATTTCACTTAATATAAAACTCACTTTTCATAACAAAGTACAAAAGGATATTTTAATTTTGTTTGTAGCGATTTAAGTTGTTACTGTGAAGGTTACTTAACTTTACTTTGAAAAAAAGCCATATATTTGTAGTATGGGCATTGCTTAAATTTTTAGCAGCATTACTGTATAGATGTTTCTGTGCATCTTTCTACAGTGATATTAATCTCTTGATTGACAGGCTACAGCGTTATCAAAACTTATTCATTCATTTGTGACGCCATCCATTATATAATAAAAGGTGTTCCGTAAGTCAAAAATAAATCATTACTCTGTGTTACGTTCTATCACATAATAAAAAAAATTATTTTAACAACAAAACGCAGACCTAAATGTCTAAAACACTGTTTATATTATTAACAAGAACACAAGCACAACAACGAATTTATTTGCATGCTTAAATTGACTATCAATAAGACTTCACAAGTATTATTTAAATATGTTTCTCATTTTTAGCTTCTACATTTCTTTTGTAAACAAAAAGCAGCAAATCTTCTGAGGGTAATCCAGAAGGGTTTTGAGTTAACGAAAACCCTGGGAGTGGTATATTTGTTGCAAAAACATTCACGTTTTCATCTCTTAAAAAAAAATTTTAGTGATAGACGGGCTATGCGACCATATTTTGGTTGCATGAAAATAATGTAGAACCATTTAATTGCCTTTATTATCATCTCCTAGTATTGCGATGGATTACACTTTCACTAATGCTTCAACAACTTAATATCATTAAAGTGCTCCTGTAGTATGCGGCATACAAATAAGAGAAAAATATTGTGTTGGTGGTGTAAGATTATGCCCCTGTCATATATGATGTATGTGCAACCAGAAAGTGATTTTTTATTCTAACAATGTATAATACAGGTCCAATAAGTAGTGTAAAAACTTTATAACGAGCGCTGCAATTTTTAAAAAATCATGAATCAATCGAATTTTCAGCTACCTTGCGGGTGTATAAAAAAAGATAAACTATGCTTGTCAGGATATTTAATGCTGTTGCTCTCTAACAAACGGAAAGAAAATAGACTCTTTTTATTTTTTAGATAAGCAGTTTTATTTCATAGAAATCGTAACAAAATTCCATCCATAATAGATTACAAAAGCATTTCTTCGCGATTACTCTAAAATGGTCGATAACAATTTAAAAAAAATAAATAAAAAATTAAAGTACCGTTTTTGTACCGAACAACACAGTTTTTGTTCAAGATATTTGTCCAAAATTGCAAGATTTTACTTTATATGGAGGTTATATCATTTGGACTAAAAAAAGTCATAAAATGGATCCTCAAATGATTTAAGTATTATGAGTTATTTCATTGGCCGCTTGGCTTATCTTAAAAAATTTTGTAACACTCTTGATGCCGATTTGCATATAACTTAGTATTCTTAAACAGTTATTTGTATGAAATATAAAATAATAGTGATTCAACATGTTTAAGCTACGCAATAACTATTTAAACAATTTCTTCTAAATTGGCATAAGTTTTATGTCGAAAAGCAACGTACAATTTTTTTTATATAATTTTTTTTCTTTTATGGTTGATACAGAACATATCAAAATTACGAGTTTTCATTTATAGCCTTTGATAAGTTGTGTTTACTTCTAAAGCTGTTATTTGTGAAGATTTTTACATGATTTCATTTTTCAATATGAACTCCTACTTCATCAAATATACTTACCTTAAGACATAGTGCGTAAAAAGTAACCTGAAATAAGAGTCTACTTAGGCAGCCAATAAAACGAAAGTCGGTCAAATGTTAAAATAATTGCAAATGAGAGTGGTCAACATACATTTTGTATAAACAATTTGTTTATTTACGTGTATTCTGAAGTAGACATATGCGGAAATTGACCGTCAAAATATGTCAGGTTACAAATAATTTTCACTGTTATTGACAATCAACACAAACCTAGTTCATTTACACAAAGGTCAAAATAATCGTGTTGACGTCAACATAACTCTTTCTACGTTAACATAAGTACTGTTATGATTTCTAAGTGTCTGCATAATGCCTTATTTACACACACGCACACGCGCGCGCGTGCACGCATATATATATATATATATATATATATATATATATATATATATAATGTTACGGGGTGCAGGATATACAAGGCAGAATGATCGACCTCGACCAGGCCTGTGTTGCCCAGATACCCCCAGCGACACTCCCTGTACATAGTCTACGCGGGTCTCGTTCTTCGAGACTCTGCCGGGGCCAACTATCGCGGCAACCTTGATTGTCGTAGCCTCTCACAACTATCGTAAACACGGTACACGGGAAATCAGACACACTATGAAATCGCGAGTAATATTTTTAAATGAAAGAAATGTATTCAATAAAATAGAATAAAATACAATAGTTACTCACGGGTGTGTGTGTGCGTGTGTGCACGCATCTCGAGCGCAAACTGGCGAGCCAGACAGATCTACGCGGGCTACTCGAGGGCCACTGCCCTTGACAAAAGACTATAGTCTATAAAGACTGTAGGTATACCTGCTGGCAGGTACTTACGGTGACGCTATTACGACTTCGCTGCCGCTGGGACGCTTTCATAGTGTGATGCCGCGTCATCGAGGAGCACCAGTTCAAGTCAGTAGGCGTCCCTGCTGATCAAGATGTAACGCCGCTGTTCGTGGCTCGTCGCCTCGCTGACCTTCAGCCTATCATCAACATCTCTCCCAATGCGCTCACGAAAACCAGGGGCACTACACCAACACTCCACTAGGACGTCGCGTCCAGAACAAACGCCGAGGACCATCTATCACCACCATCTATCGCAAAACAAAGAAAAATGCTTTTCGTGCAAAAGCCAAAACAATCGCTTCCGCGGAAAATGCCTCACGCACGCAACAAGACCCAAGCTAATCTGATATTTTTCCCCTTTTTCCTTGCTTTTCTCCCTCCCTGACCTACCTATACTCTATACTTTTCTTTTTCCTCTTTCTTGTTTCATGTCTGGTTAAAATAATTAGATTGTAACATATAGTTTTTTTCCATTGTTAAAAAATATTTGCTCTATGTGTTTTATTTACTAATGATGCTTAATTACATGTTGGTGTATAGATTTGTGCTGCAAAGGAGATTAAATATGGATTCAGGCAATAGTTCTGGTGCCTGTATAGGACCAGTACACAGCCTGAGCTCAGATACATATCAAACTTCCAACCTTGCCTGTACAGAACCTACGCAGGCAAGCGCAGGAAAATTTCTATATGGGTGACGTGTCTTGGAATCGTAAAGTAGATCATAAAATATTTAACGTTGTAATGGAAAAGGCATTTTTTGAATTTCACCAAAAAAATGAAAATTAGGATATTCATGATGAAATAACAACAGAATTTCCTACATGAGGGAGAAGTTATGGAGTTATTATTATATCAGTCTATCTTGAAAACACAGAAAAATGATTTTTGAAGTAATAAATCTAGATGAACCAATAAGTAAGTGGGAAATTTCTTTAGCAGGTTGGTTTCAATTAATTAAAGTCATAAGGTCAACGATTTTGCAAAAAATATTAAATATATTACGTAGTGTTTCTTGGACAAGGAGAGGTACAGGTCAATTAACTTGATCTCGTGTGTACGTGTTTTCAAACAACTTTAATGCGCAATCTTAGAATTTTGTTACAAAAATATTTTATGTTGTGTCTCTACTAACAATTAGAAAATGAGTCACTTAAGTAAAAAAAAGACAAAACGTCGGGAGTAAAATGTTCCTAATTACAAAATAAAAAAATAAAGGATCTCACAACACAATTCTTCGCGTGATAATTTTTTACAATTTTTAATACCCTGTGATATTAGTTCACCAATATCTTAAAATAAAACAATAAAATGAAACTCAACTTACATCAGATTAATAAGCGCTTATTAAAACAAGAATATAAGAAAACAAAGTTAATTTCGCATTTCTAAATCCGTATGTTCGGGAATGACCAGCGATTCCAAGAAATCGGCCGAACATTAATCGTAAGTAGGGAAATTCTAATAAATCTAATAATGGATTTGTGATCGCAAAACAATCTGTAAGCTACAAATTGTTTTCATTTAATATCTTTGAACTAAATTAACCTATTTATTAACAATTAACTAATAAATTTGCACAATCCAGCACTTATACTATAATATCAAATTATACAACATGTTTTTTAAACACAAGTCAATTCAAATAGGTAACTTATAAACAAAATAAGAGTATAACACAATATCTAACGGGATCTTGAAACCTAAACTACACGGTATTACAAAAGAACTATTCAAGTTAAATCGAAATTTCCTGGCATGAGATGAGGCACATCTGCGAGGCCACCACTAAGGGTTTTACTACTTCTACGATGAGGAATCGTCGTACATAAAAGATTCACGAACAACATTCCACCATTCGATTGCGATCTTTATTACTCACGGTTACCAGCCAGGACATGACGGGATGGCTTGGACTGGATCACCCACGAGACACACGTAACGACCTAGGATCGTTCTGCCAAAGGCTAGAACGATCACTTGAGCTTGGCGAGCTCGTCGATGAAAAAGCTCCCGCTTTCTCTCGTACTCGCTTTTTTATTACGCCATCCCTCTCTATTATTCAAAGCCACCAACACCACTAACTGTCTTCAACCATCCTCGCGTTTCCTCGCACCTGGTCGTGGCCCTAAGCGTACTTTTCGTATCCCTTCCCTATATCGGGACCCCGCAATATATTAATATGTCAGAATGTTCAGTTTTTGACAGCCAAATAATTAGGTAGGAAAGACAGAAACAAGTAAGAAAAAATATGACTACAGGTAGATATAATCTTGCTTCTTCTAAAGACCTGGAACATTTTTTAAAAATTAACATTGAATTCACAAAAAGGTGATTCCAGAAGGCTCTTGTGACCTACTAATAGTTATTCTGAAAACTTTGGGTTAAAACTTTCAAGTAGCACACGACAGCGCGTTTTATTAACATGCACTTAACATACAGACTCTTACAGCTACACACTTCTAACGCAAATATCTCAACTTGTTTAACAATAATCAATGTTTTACTAGAGAAACTTTGTGAGATAAATGATTCTTTTCAAAATATTTATATTTTTTTAAAGAAAACAGGTTATTACAGTTGGACCACAACCAATATAATATAACTTTTCGAAGCTCAGCTTCATGAGAGTAATGTTACGTTGAGTGAGCTTTGCAATCAAATATCTCAAATTTTTTCACGATAACGAACAAAAATGCGGATGCTGTTACATTAATCATATTATTTCAGTGAGGGTTTAATATATCACGATTCTTAAACTGGTGAAATTTTTGAGGAAGCGGTTACTAGTATGACATCATTTAAAATCCAAAAATTTTTCATGTGATTTTTACTTTCGGAAAATATTGTTTAGTTATCACAAAAAAATTGTACTCATTCAGCTGACCAACATTTTTGAGTCTGAAAAAAAGACATCTGAAAATTTTATTTTATCTATCCCTGTCAATAATTCTAAAGGAACAAATAATGACGCAGATAATATAACGTATCAATTCATTTCGTGAAGTACTTTTAAATCAGCACATTAAAAAGAAATATTTGTTATGCTCACTTATACGTTATATCCGTAAGGATATGCTACAAATTTACTTTTTTTACATAAAATTAAAAAAAAAAGTATTATTTGCTATTAACATACTACTTGAGACTAAAAAAAAGCTTATTTTAGTTGTTAAATATTTATTATTATTATTAAAATAAAGACTGGTAATCTATCATTGTCCATCAAATGCTGTGTATTCTGCATTCTTACTGCACTCACTTTTATCTGATGAACTTAACTCAACATTTGTAAATTCATAAAAAGCTAAAAGAAAAATATAGCTATAAACATATGATATATCAACTTGCCTTCTTGTCCCATAAGTGCGCATGTGTGCGCAAGTTTAACACGCAGTTTTGCAGAGACGCAAGCCAAAAATACCTCTGGGGCCACATTACATTCTCAGCCATCTTAGCTCTAGATACCAGAGCTGGTACAGCTGAGTACGAAGCCTGACGAGCATTTCCGGGCGGGTTACTTGGAAGACTCTCCTCTCTATGCTTTTGGGAGACTTCATAATATAAATAGCTTAAACCATAAATTCCATAACAATCAATTGACTTAAACTAATACACAACAAGCCAGATGTTATGGACTGCCAAAAATTTATAAGCCCACTTTTTCTTTTAAGACCCATTGTCTCATCTATAAATTTTTTCAATCCCTCTCCAGCTTCCATTATACGCGACTTTCTATATAATTATTTTAAAAAACTATCTTCCCATGTATACAATAGTTTTGATTTTATAAGAACAATGAACCATATAAATATTCCAGATAATTTTGTTTTTTACATCCTCAGACGTTGTTTTACTTTTTACAAACATTTCACTTGGATCTGTTGTTAATAGTCTAAAGATAAGAGTCTTAAAAATCAACCAAATTTCCAAATTTTTCTTCCATGAAATAACATAATGCACAAAATTCCTGTTTAATAATACCTTCGTCCAATACAATGACAAATATTATAGCCAAATTTTTGGCAGTCCATTGGGCTCTCCACACTGACAGAAGAACTTATTAGTAATTATCATATGTTAACTATCAACTTAGGTATAATATGTATCCCGAGTGATGCCATCTGACGAGGCACGGGTTCAACGTAAATGTGAAGTTAGAATTTAAAAAATGTAACCTAATTTTCTGTTAACATATTTGTAAGTTGATGGTGAACAAATCCTTCTCTCAGTGCAGTATTACCACTATTTGCAGACATTGTTATGGAGGATCTTGAGGTAGAGGCTTTACGTACTCTTAAAGAGAAACATATTTGTGTACTCCTTATTTATAAACTTTATGTGAATGAGACAATTTTGAATACACAGAGACGAAGTAGACTTAGTTAAATAGACTTTTAATTCATTTGAAAAAAACATTCAATTCACGAGTAAGATTGAGTCCAACAATGCCATAAACTTTTTGGATACAACATTAAATAAATTCAATAGTAAAATTATTACTGACTGGTATATAAAACCTATGGCCTGAAATAGACTAATAAATTTTCATTTTAACTATTCTTTAGCTTTAAAAATTAATTTAGTATTTAATATAGTCGATCGTGCAATATTAATGTCTGACAAACTGTTTCATCGAAAAACAATTATAAAGGTAAAAAGAATTTTAAGTAAAAATGACTAGACACAAATACTTTTAATAAAATATAATAAAATCAGACTTCGACAAATTCAAAATAAATCTCAAGAAAATTACACACACCACGTGCACCATACGATCAAAATAGCTATCCCATAAAATCCCTGGTTTTCCAAAACCTATTCCAAAATTTTAAGAGAAACGAATTGTACGATAATATCCAAAAAATAAAAATAAACTTGGCAAGGGAATAGTTTTAGGTAAAGATAAAATGAAAAAAAATGGCACAGACAAATGTTGTGCATAACTTTACTTGTAAATTTTGTTCTGCTACATATGTGGGAGAAGCGAAAAGATCTTAAAAGAAGAGACTAAGTAAGCATCAAAGTAATTTTGGAAGCTCTAAGTTTGTTGTTGCTTTACACATGAAAGGATTCAATTATACCTTTGATTTCCGGAATTCAAAAATTTCAGATATTGAATCTAACAAAAAAAAAAATTATTTCAGAAATGTTATCACTCAACATCACTCAAATCATGTACTTTAAATTAGCCTCTTTTCCTAATTGACTTAACAAGAAACTTGTAACAATTTTTTCAATTTTTTTGTATCTTGTTGTCTATTAATATTATGATTAAAATAATGTATATNTAAGCAAGTTTTAAATAGTTCTGTTGAATTTACTGCATTAAAAAATCAGTGATTCATAAGATTTTCTACTACATACGTTTGCGCAAGAACTTAGTTGATGCTGCAGCTAAAATCACAAAGTGATGTCAACTTAATAAGACGCGATGGTCTAAAAAATTAATATTATGATTAAAATAATGTATATTTAAAATTTCGAAAAACAGGCGCTTTTTATAATTTTGTTCTGTGTCTAAAATTTTTATTTTATCAAAATTGAAGTTGTGTGTAGATTCAATGCTATGTTGTAATAGTACGGATGTATCCTTTTTTTTCTCTATGTCTCTTTTATGCTCTGCCATTCTTAATTTTACAGCTCTCGATGTTTGACCGACGTAATAGCAGTTGCAATTCGCACATGGTATGTCGTCAACGACATGATTTTTATCGAGTGGCTCGGTTACATCTTTTCCAAGTCAAAAGGTCGAATTATTTGTAGATTTGTTGATCGAATTAAATGTAGGACTTATGACGTTTTTCCAAGACATATCGCACTATGTACTAACAAACTTGATAATGTTACCTTTTTTAGTTTCCAATCGAACATAAAAAGTGAATTAGCTATTTCTAAATTAGCTTTTTCTGAAAACATACTAAACATTAGTTTAGTCGTTAATACACTAGAAAATTTTAAGTATGATGCATTCCTATATGTTCAATATTGAGGTCCTAAGATTTAAGTTTACGCGCTTGATTAAATCTACCAATCAGTCACTAGTACGCCGAGTTTCAAGACAACAAATCGCAGTGCGCCGCGTCTCTTTAGTTAGTCAGTAGCTGTGTAAAGTAAGCAGCGGCTTACTCTTTAGGTGTAGCTGCGCGATGTAATAGCCAGTTCGTACTCGGTCGTTGAGCAAGGTGCACGCACCTTTGCATGAGCACACACACACACATACACCTCTTTTCAAAGTTTTACACGCGCACTTTAACGATCAATTTACTGCCGTTCTTTATAACTCAATTACTCCTTTTACTTCTCGTTTCGATTGTTTCGAATCCTTACCTCAGAAAAGTAAAGTGTTTGTATCAAAATTATTAATTTGGTGTTTCTATTCAATAAATACGTTTAAGAGTGTTAAATACAAAATCAGTCTTACTTACTTAACATAGAAACACACTCCCGCTCCGATACTCAACACTATAAATAATTTTTTATTATAATTTTTAAATAATTTAAACAAAAAAAAAACTAGATACGACTACTGTCTGGTTCTTGAAAAGTTTTTCAAATCTAAAATTATAATAAAAATTCAAGCTTTCTTACAAACATCTCAATCATCATACAAATCACGCTGTTCATCAAGTGTTCAAGTCAAAATATACACTGTAGGTAAAAAAACTACTTCAATACGCAAAAATATACGATTTCAAGAACTGGACCCAAAATAATTATTTTCCAAGACAATTGTCTTGAATTACAATTGTCTTGAAACAGATGAAATGATTAATAAATAACTGAACTCATTTTATTCTTGGCACTTAGTAATTTAGATTTTACACCTAAAATGATATTTCGATATCTAATGTATACACATTTACGGAAATAATAGTTTTTTGCTCGAACAATTATATGTATTTAGAAAATTTTATAAACAATGATGATACAATAAATCATGGAAGAAATATCATAAGGTAGTAGAATGAAATTAAAACATCCTTAAAAAGATGAGACCTTAGCAGGTAGTAATTTTTTTAACGGCTTTCGGTTGTGTTACTTGTAAAACGTGGTTGTAGAAACAGTATTTTAGAAATTTTCTATACATAAAGACAACTAAAAAATCTGATCCATTACATCCAGTAGTGCCAGATCGCTACGAGATAAATTCGAGAAACAGACGTAGCCTCCACAGCGAAGCTTATATTTACTTCAGATTCGCATACTTGAATTTTTAACCAACAAAGTATAATTATTTTTGTCAGTATGACTCATTTAATTTAGATAAATTTAGCATTTGCAATCTTCATTTACAGCTTTACCAATATATATGGTTGAAAAAGTCGTTAGAAAAACTAAAATGAGACACGTTTATCTCAAAACTCTAAAAACAAGATTTTATTAGGCTCAATGTTTGCAAAATGGTTTTATTATCAAGTTAGTTGCGGGCCACATTTTTCTAGTATAATGTAGATATGTGTGTTTTTTCAAAGCAGTAGTTCTGCCAACAGTATGTGACGTTGGTCAAGGGTACTTTACAAGCTTACAATGTTTACAGCAAACAGAACTCAGCGTCATCTCTTAAAAAAATTGAATTTGTCATCCACAATACATCAGATAGTTGTTTGTTAATATTGGAAGTCCCTTGTACCATTTCTATGGTCTTTGGAGGCGGTAAATACGTATCACCTACTTATTAAATAAATACATATTTTATTAAAAAAAGAGTTTTGCCACTTAATTGTACTATTTTAAATAGTTAATCAAGCCTCGTTCATTGACATAATTTGAAGCTCAAAGAGACAAAATGAAAAATGAGATGACAGACTGTTAAAATAACCATATTTTCCATTTTTCCTACCGTGTGTCACAAGGAAGAGCCACAATTATTAAACTTAGTGATTAATATAATCATAAATAAAACAACTATTTACTTGATAAGTCATGCTACCTATAGTACAACACAGTATATAAATAATTACACAATAGATAAACAATTTTTTTTGTAGAGGTTGAGTTAAAAGAGGAGTTGAATGAGAATAAGACTTACTTTTACCAATTTCATTCAGATTTTTTGTAAGTAATAAATACTAATAAACTGTAGAAATTACGTAGTTATTTGTTTTATTATGGTATACTGTAATTTGGAATATTTCGACTTTGTTCTTTTTTAAACAGTTGTTACAGTAAATCTATTAAAATGAATAATACTTAGGGTATTCGAACGTGTTTGGTTACAGAATATTTTGTCCAAGAGTTATGTTTAAAATAAATTAACTCCATTCCTGTTATGAACGTTAAAAAAACACTCAGAATTATTCAATAAAGTTATTAGTTTTAAAAAAATATCAAGCTAAACTTCTTTAAGCAAGTTTTAAATAGTTCTGTTGAATTTACTGCATTAAAAAATCAGTGATTCATAAGATTTTCTACTACATACGTTTGCGCAAGAACTTAGTTGATGCTGCAGCTAAAATCACAAAGTGATGTCAACTTAATAAGACGCGATGTAATCAAAATAGGTCTCTTTTGCATAGTCAACCACTGGAAGTTAGCTGACTGGGCTGCTACCTACTCACAACCAGTATTCAGACACAAAGACTGGATGAAGATCCAAAAGAGATTCAAACCTTTGGAGCGCTTCTTATGCCTATCAAGATAGCTAAGAGTTTTCTTTCGACAAGACACCAAAATTTTTAATGACATGGAAGAACTGAAAATCAAAAGACCATAAATGATTAAATAAAACCCATCATGCTAGATTAGTAGTACTATTTCACTTAACTAGTGACTGATTAAGCACAATACTCTTTGTCGTTTACTTGTATCTTTAGTGTAGGGACTGTCTAAAATAAATTGGTAGGAATGTAATATCAGGAAGTGTAGCCAAAAATGTTTTGTCTAAGCTATGTAATTAGCTTCTGAAATAACTTAGAAAGTGCCACATAAACTATTTACTGGTTCTAATTTTGTGCGCAACGGACCCAGCTGCAATATTTATAAAGGCATGTTGACTCTTATATTCCACGCTACCACAAAAAACTAAAGGACAGATAAAACGGCAGCACTACAAATGATTATTAATAACTTTATGAAATCTTTAGAGTGATAGATAAGGTGAAGTAGAATTAGATAAAGGAGCAAATAAATTTGGAAAAATAAAGGAACAAGTTAATTCATACTGAATTACATTATCTACCTCTCACCTTATTTATTCGTGAGAAGCAGATAATACTTATGTCAAAGTGATTCGTATGAAATCTACAGGTGAAGAATACACAATTGATCGTTTAGCTTAGAAAACGGTAATAAAGTCACTAAGAATGCTCAGACTGGCTCTAAATAGACACCTTATGGCAGTCGATAACTAAAGCAAAATCATGTCATTCTAGAAAATAAGTAGGACAGTAGTTCGGATTGTTGTGCACGAACTTGAAACGCTGTCTAAGGAGACGAGTGATACTTTATTAAGTAACATCGAGCATAATAAAAGGAACCAGTCACATAAAATGTGTCCAAGAAGGAGCCACATCATCTTAAAAACTCCAGTTTCTACCCTCATTTACCGAATATTGCATGCCTTATTTCTCTCTCTCTTGTCTTTTTATACAAGCATATAGTCTTGGAAAGTGTACAGTCCTGAATCGTGTCATTATTAATTAAAAAGTTTGAAGCATCAGACTCAAATAATTGTGTGAATAGCATTATTCCCTAGATCTAGTGGTTGTGTGAATAAATTTTTGTAGCTTAGAACATGTTTCACAAGACTAAAGTTTTTGTTAAAGTTTTTGTCTTTTACTAAATAAAAAACGCTAGGATTCTAAAAATCAACTAGCAGTTCATCACAAAAGAGAGAGAGAATGAAGAAGAGAGAAAGAGAGCAGTGATCATTTGAGAAACATGGAATACAGAATCGACTCGGTCAATCCTAACTTACTCATTTTCTTTTCTCCTGGGGGACGTCATACATTATTAAGGCATTGGAGTACGAAACATGAGATAATACAAAAAAAAAAAATTGTTATGATAAAGTTTTTAAGCAAACTGCAAATGATATTAAAGGAATGCACACAATAATTTCAGTCTACTTAAGTAACGTTACCGTAGATAATTAAATACATTTGTACTACATCATTTTTTCAGTAAAAGAAGTTCTGTTTTATACATTCTACACACTATTCGATTATGAGAAAATATAACTTACTTGCAAAATTGAGGGATATTCGTAGGTATTGTTGTTCATGCACCTGAAGTATAAGTCGGTGGTGTTGCATTCTTTACATAAACTAAGTATTAGTAACTGATCTGGAAACAAATTTTTCATACTTATGAGCTGCCTCTTGATATTAGAATCAATATTTAATTGCGCTGACAAAGCCACCCATTCGCTGAAAAATAAAAGTAAAGAATTCAGTAATGCATCAAAGTTCTTGGAATCTAGCAGTCTAAGTCATAAATAAGCACCAGAACAAACCGTCACATACAAAACTTCTGTATAGGTTACACCCTATGCTAATTAACAAACATTTTATAATAGTGTTGCATTGTTTTAAAAGTACCACAAAATATCTGAAAAATATTGCCAACCAACGCTTATAACAAGACTTAAAACATGTTTTCTCCTTAATTCCAAACAGCTGCTTTAGGCTTGGCAACTAATTAGAAATGTATTTTCAATGATAAGCGACAATAACATTATGGTTACAGGAGCCGTGTTGGTTTAGTGTTAAGCATGCTTGGAACTGATACAACACCATTCTTAGAGATCATGGTTGAAATCCCAGTGAATGCAGATGCTTTTAAAAACTGTTTTCATCGGAGGAACTTTCTATGAAACCCTGTCTGTCCTTCAGAGTGATTCCAGGGGTTTTTCCTCGCCACCCCACAGGTCTTCAGGCGTAGGTAAATGGGAAACAGTGTTACAGCTATAGATAAGGATCAGCGGATCCGATGCTAGACGCCGGGCAGGGAACACCGGCCTTACCAGTAAAGAGTTGTCCCTGGAACATGGAAGTTTTCCGGCGATGCTAATTTGCCTGGATCTGAATCTTGTTTAACCGGCAAGGAGTGTACGATCCTCAGTTGCGAATTCTTCTCTAAGGTAAGCCTATAGGCTCACTCATATTACAGCGTATACTCAGTAGCGAGTAGACCAAATATACCCTTGGTGCTGAGAGTGCAAGTTTAACCGGCAAAGTATTTCACCGGAGGCAATCTCTTTGTGCCCATGGCATGATAGGTTAAAGACTTACTAAAAGTTAAGGGGTTAGCGTCTAGCGCTTTTGCATAAACTAATATAGCTCTTTCTGTGCATAATGGCAAGTTTAAGGCTCTACACCCTTGTCAGAGTTAGCCCGTGGTGATCGCTCTGGAAGCTGATTGCATGAGTTAGTCATAAAATTTCCGCAGCTTTTTAAGCTAAAGTTATAACAGCTCAGCTCACATACGACTCCTGCAGAGGGCGTTAGAGGGTGCCAGCTGAAAGTTTGTTTTTTTCCCAGCAACAGGCTTCGGATGACGATTACAATAATGTGGCAGCTGATACGGACGTTGCGCTGGCATTATTCACCTTCACCTCAGCTCCCACACTGTGTGGAAGAGCACTCATCATGATTTCGACGTGCAAGTGTATTTGTGAAGGAGCTGTATACCCACAATATTTTTTGGGACGCCTCTATAAGTTGCCACTGTTACCACAGCCACAAAGGCGTCCTTCGTGAGATCATGATTTTAGCGTATGCTGATATGCACAGCCTGATCACATCCAGCACACTCTAGTTGTCTGCAGACTAGTCAAGATTTTTATCTACCTTGAGCAGCTTGTCCACGATCGTGATAGGTCATTGGTCTTGATCAGAGTGTAAGATATACAAGTGGTCCCATGTAGGCATAATTTTTGTGAAGTATTTGTGCTGTTTCATTAAAAATCCAGCAGATAGTGCATGAGAGTCGAGTTCTATACATAGTTATACTGCCAATGTTGGCAAGCACCACCATATATAGTTATACTAGTAGTGTCGACGAACACCAAATAATACTAGCGAAAGAAATACTGTGTCGTTTGCTACAAAAAAGATTCATTTACATGACAAGCCACTTAAATCACCTTGTTCCATAACGTATACAGACTTTCATCATTGTTTGGTGCACTAAATAATGTTGAGCCACTTTTATAGTATTCGACAACAATTTTTTTGCCCATTTTAATTAATTTATATTCAAATTAAGCCATACAAGTTTTATTATAATTTTACAATTATATTTATTATTTTTATTTTTCCCTTTGAAAGTGTTTATTAGCTCCAGGTGCTCGTTTGCTCAGTGTTCGTTTCCCATTCAACAACTAGTGCGAGAAAGTGGAAACGACACAAAATCGTTACAAAAATTTACCGTAGGTAATGTAGAAAATGGGACCACATGTATATCTTACACCGTGGTCTTCATTGTTTTTTTTAATATCTAAAAAGTGGCGAATTTTTTTGGTAGGTGGCAACAGCAGTATCATGGAATGCCCTCTTATGTGCATCCCAACTATTCGAATATTCAGAGGCTCTCGAGAAATTAGCCGAGGCTCAAGACCGAGCCCAAATTGAATAAACTATAATACTCAATCGGCTAACCAACCACCTAGGTAGATACCTCGCGCCCTCTCGTGGTGTTTCATATTACCTAGTGATTCGTTGCGATTTTTGTCCTCATCTAATTATACCTAATGCACACGCACACGCCTGGAGATCTACTGCGACTGACGCACTTTCTCGTGTGCACTCACACATGATAAGCAGTTCCCTCGTACCTGCTCGACCATCCGCACACCTCTGGCGATTCCGTCGTGAATTCGAGGATTCAAGCGCACTTCACGATATATCACGCTGTACCTCGTACTGTCCCGTGCTATCTCACATTTTCTCGTACGCCGTCATGCTTGCTCGCGATACCCAGTGATACCGCAGCTTCTCTTGAACTACTTTTTGCTGCCTTTTCTGTGCTGGACACGTGCAGGATAAAAATGCTTTTTTTACTATTAAAAGCGTGGGACGAAATGGCACTTAACCCAGGCAAAGTTAGTGAATATTTGTACATTGTGCTGTATTCAACAACGTCCGTCAAAGTCTCCTTTAAGGGTAAAGACTCAAGTTGATAACCATCTTACAGTATTAGCATCTCTGATGATTGATGAGTCATCTGAATATAACTAGGGTACGCTTTTATTTGATACTTTCTTAACTTGGCATTTTTCAATGCTATGAAGCTCATTTATGCGTGGAAATACCTGAAGTGTACACAGAAACAACATGTAGAAACACGTGGAAGGCTCTTAGACTGCAGTTTTCGAAAGAGCTACAAAAGCAGCCTATCACAAAGTCAGGAGCTGTAGGGTCTAATTATCGATCATCATGGCCTCTGTACGAGAATATGGCATTTGTTAAATCATCTGTTGAAGCAGCTGCAAGCTTTGGGAATGTACCTAATGATTTTTCGACACTGTCAAGTCCACTGTCCCAAAAGGCACAGTAGCAACTCCAAGGGTCATCTGAATCGTTCTTTGCCTAACATGTTCGACGATAAAGAAGGTATATAACCTTTTTCAAATCACTTCTTCTTCACACTGCTTTCGTCAATGACTTGAAGAGAATCCAGTTGTAGATAGAGATGGCTACTCTTGTAAAAAGTTATGCTTTTACAATCGATGAAGATGATAATGGTGCGTTTATGACAAGTTTCTTTTTTATTTTTTTATTCTTTGCACTACATGTAATCAATTGTTGGATGTTATTCTTGTGGATTTGAAGATAAGACGTGGAACTTTTCGTCATAGTATACTAGAGGTTAAGTCTGAGTACCCTGCTCCATTCAAATGTTACTAATACAATAACTCGCAAAAGATTAAATCTAAACAGTATTTTCCACCAGATTGTCATTCTTACACTCCTTAGCAAAATGAAAAATTGAACACCATACTGTACACGATTATACCTCTGACCATAGCATATCTTAACTAAAATCAGAATAACGCACTCCACTCAGCATCCCCTACAAATGCTCTTGTGCAAAGCCAGTGTCACAACAACCGTCACGTACTCTCTCTACTGGAGGTTATTAATTTCATAAATTGTAAGACAGTTTAGATTCGTTGTCTGTCTGAGTATTGTTTTTTTGTACAAAAATTTTTTTTTATTATGCATCACACGGCTGCAACCGTAATTCTGAAGGTAAAGGATGACATTTAAATGTTAGCAGGATCAATGATAATTACGGTGTTATCGTCATCTACGATGAGAATGGTAACTTACCCATCGTCACAAATAATTGCAAGAAAGAATAAAATTGATACCCTTTACGTGCATGCTTCATTTATTTTAAACTGACATTAACAAGCTGTGTCATATTAATCAGTTACTTACATTTTTATATTTTATATAAGTCATATTTGTTAATAGAATGGTACAAAGATGGCTAACTTATAATCCAAAGCTCCTATCAAGCACAAATTTAACTAACGATTCCTTGGTTTCAGGTTTTTTTCAGTCGAACATAAACAGGGCCTTTGCTCCAAAGTTCTTTGCTTCATTGACTAAATTTAATTATTCAAAACATTTTTTTTTTTTAATTAACGAGATTTTTTTTTTTTTAATCAATTAAAAGTATAAACATTACTACTCAGTTGTATACAGACGTCTTAATCTAAACTTAGTCTGTATATAATCATGTATTATGCTAAATACCAAAAGATCAGTCATTATATTCATGGGCAGTCTAATTATAAATAAATATTTTTTTCATTACAACATGTTAATTTATAGTTAATATTCCTAAACTTTCTATGGAAAACTAATAACGAAAAAAATGTAAGAATAGGGAATTTGAGCCTTTGAATAATCAATTACTTGATGTTGTGGCAATTTGCTGTTACTCGACGAATTGTTTTTTAATTATCATTGTCGTCAGAGCAGTATTCTTCATTTAACAAACAAAGAAACGTAATTTTCGATTTTATCACCACTAAATAATGTTTGACATAATTTGTATCGTATATATTAACAAAGAATAAAATTTGCGGTCTAATCTTGTGCTAATTACATTCAGTAACACAAGTTTTTAGCAAATCATTAAATCTACCAATATTAAAACTACTAAATGTTTATCTAAATACGCACTTTACTTAATTATATTCGCAGCATCTTATAAATGCCAGCTTCCTAACAAGGCACTAACCCTTCCAAAACCAACAAACAAAACTTCTTTAAAGCTCAATTAAATCTGCACATATATACGTCTTTAGCACAGAGAAGGCAGAAAAAAGAAGTGCGAGAGAAGCTGCTGCATAACTGGATATTGCAAACAAGCATGAGGGCATACGAGAAAACGTAAGATAGCACAGGACAATACGAGGTACAACACAATATATCACGAAGTCCACTTAAATCCTTGAATTCATGAGGGAATCGCCAGGGGTGCACGAAGGCTCGAGCAGGTACAAAGAAATTTCCTATCACGTGATAGTGCACACAAAGAAGCACACAATTCGCAGCGGATCTCCGGGCGTGCGCGTGTGCACGAGGGATAATTATATGAGTACGAAAATCGCAGAAAATTGCAAGGTAATATAAAACAGCACGAGAGGGTGCGAGATATCTACCCATATGGTCGGTTAGCAGATCGAGTATTATAGTTCATTCAAGTCAGGCATGGTCTCAAGTCTTGGCTAATTTCTCGAGAGCCTTTAAATGATCGGATAGTCGGGATGCACATGCAAGCTGAGTTATTAGAACTTTTGCTTAAAAAGCTGCGACAATTTTAAGACTATCACATGCAACTAGCCTCAAGAGCAATCACAACGGGCTAACTCTGACAGGGGTATCGAACCGCAAATTCGCTATTATGTGCAGCAAGAACTTTTAGTTTATGAGAACGCACTACACGCTAACCCCTTCAACTTTGAGTGAGTCTTACTACTGTGAACGCAGCCTAAGGCGATTGGTTATTGGTAAATGGCTGCAGCAACATACCCACACACATAGGTGGTGAGTGGGTGGCTCTGGCAACTAGGCCAGTAGACTGTCGTAGCAACCAAGTAGAAGATATCAAAAAAACAATAAAAATTTTTTTTTTAAATGAAGAAAACACAACGGTTACAAGTATTAATTGTATTTTGTAACATACATTTCGATTGTTTTTCTAATCCAAATGTAAAATATACCTTTATAGTACAAAAAATATCGTAAGTCAGAAATAAATTTTTAAAGTCAGAATTTTATTTGGTTAGGAACCGATTTCGTTAAACATACGTCTGTACTTTAGAGCAGAACTCAAGGAGAAACAGCGCAGCGGGAAAAAGAAAGTAGGGCCGATAGGCGCAAGCATACAGCCACTGCCTCTCTCGCTCTCTTCTGCTCCTACTTTCTCTTACTTTCTTTACGCGTCTACAATTGTGCGTGTGTCACTGGCACCCGAGTCTCATCGTTTGCCTTTGGATTCGGCTACATATGTATAGTCAGTGCCACATGATGGCTCTGTCGGTAGCGTGTCTGCCTACAGATCTTGATGGCCGAGGTTCAAATCCCACTCTGGACAAAAATTTCATAAATGAATGAGGTTTTTTTCTGGATGAGATTTGTACTTCAATAAACCTACCGATCTATCTACCGTTTCCCCCTACTGTTATTAAACCCAACGTTTGGCTAAATACACTTTATAGTGTCAAAATAGCCGTGTCTGAGCCCTCAAGGGGCGATGATGAATATAAAAAAAAAAAAAAATGTATAGTCAGTATGTGGTGTTATGTACACTACTATTGCCGTGTCGTAGTGTGTTACTGTGTGCAATCTGCCCGTATACATGCACGTATATATAGGTGTGTACGTGGTGTACAAAATAGAATTACAGATTGAACCATGAAAGTGTGCATGTATGATAAGAGTGTGTTTACTCGCTACTTCTACTGTGAAAGTGAGTACATATTTTCCTGCACGCATTTGTATAAAATATAGCAGTTAATATTAATACTATATAACCTATTTAATATTTTATTTTAATAAAGTACATTTAAAAATAATTTTTCCATGTATGTCTGGTCGATGCAGATAGCCAGTAATGATTAAGCGGGTTTTTATGATATAATATAACCTTTAGATCTTAAAAATTCTTTCATTGCTCTACCTTGCTTCCTTTAAAAATTGTGGCATATTTTCAAGATTTTCTAAGCGATACATAATTATTGTGGCGCAAAAAAAATCGGTTTTGAATTATGTAAAAATATAACCTTAAATTTAGATGCTTTCTATGTACCTTCATAAAATAAAGTGGAAAACTATAGGAAAAATTATATTACGTTTAGCAGAAAAACTCCGATAATGCAGGAATAATTTTTTATGGTCATGCGAACACATAACCTTCAAATATTAGAAAATACGCTGTATCTTGAAAAAAAGGTAAATATACTTAAAATAACGATTTTTACAGGCATTCTAAAAGGGACAAAGAACATCGTGGCCCACAAACAGGGAAGTGTTTAGTTATTAGACAACATAACCTCAAGGGACCCCGCACCAATCAGATGAGATTTTAAGTTTCGGTTCAATTGGCTGAAGTTAATATATGTTGCAGATTATGATCTTCTGAACAAAAGTTTCCACATGCACAAGTCCCGAAAATGAACAGTTTTTAAGTAAATAATTATTCAAGTCACCGATTCTGCAAAGGTTAGTTTAACAGGCAACGCAGTACAGCAAATAAACATAGCTCGTTCAAAGTACAGATAAGTAATTGAAAACGGTTATGTCAAATGCATCTACCATTCTTGACTATTCTAAAGCGCAATATAAAATAGTTCTAGTTCAATCAAAAGTAGCGTAGATCATTGGCATTATTGTCTTGGACAAGAAATCGACAGGCTTTAGTATGAGAAAGCACTTATCGTAGTTAACTCATAAATAAGTAGTTTTATTATTATTTAACAATGAAAAGCCGAGAAATACTCAATCAAAATCGTTAATATAAATTGTCACAACTATTCTTATACAAATAGATATGCTGGCCCTACTTTTTTACATATAGATTCTTTAACGACTGTTAATATTATTAGAAGCAAAATCTATTTTGTAATTAATTATAACTAAATTGATCATTTACTGGTAATGAAAATTTTTTTGATTTCATGTCTTAGTTATTATATTTGCGCTATTGCTTACAGGTATTGTGAGCTTGGATCTCAACTCCACCACCTCTTCCTCGTCCAGTTTCCAAAACCTACTACTCGTAGATCGCACGTTATCCTGGACCTTTTCTTGTGGCAATGAATACTGACTCCCGTACACGAGATCAAGTTTTTCGAAGACAAATAACCAGTTCTTGCGATACATAGAAGTACTTTTGTTAATACAACTTATCTTTTAAAGAAAAATAACAACATATTTTTCAAAGAAATTATAGAAACTTTGTTAATATGCATTAGTACTAAAATTAAAGTAATATATTCAAAAATTATTAAACTTTATAAAAATTTCTGAAACCAATGAAACTATTCTCATTTATTCTCGTTGTTCATGGTTCAACTTTATTTAAATAACTGTTTTACTATTGTAAGCATATCAAATGATGCATAAAGCATAACGAGTATGTGATTAAGTGTCAGCCCAAAGTGTATGGAAGCATCGCCGGATTTTAAGTGAGAATTCTGTTGCGATATACTTGACCAAAGATTGACAATATCCCTAAGTTTTTACCAGTACCCGCAGCTAGGATATACAAACTCAGTGTTCAGGGAGCAGAGGCCAAAGGATAAAAATATTAAAAGGCGTCACTGGATGAAAACAACTTTGAACTTTGGCTTTCATTATTGAAATTATTCACACCACTACAGACCGTTTATTACTACATTTCAGCTATGTACAAGTATCTATCTGTACTCGAGGCTTTTTTAAGTCCATCACGATGAAATCACCCATACTCATATGTGCGTACTTACGTCACCAACGTTCATTATTCGCGTACAAAAAAAACCTCATCTTTAATGTACAATATTCACCTTTCAATGCCTAACAACATTTGTTAATAAGCAGGGCCAAATCGTCTTGGCTACGAAAAATAATTGTATCCACATGACTTATAGTTTGACTGTGTTCGTAACCTGTACAAAAAAAAAACAAATGACAAAGTTTGAGGTCCAAGGTCCAGCATTGTGTTTAATAACAAAATTCTTACTATCAAAGGAATACGATTATTTTTCAAAAGCACTGTGTTCATTAAGTCTAAAGAAAAGATCATACGATTTTTTATTGTCACCGTAAGACTCCAGACATTTAGCCAGGTACTATGCCAGTTATGTAGCAAGATATAAGGCTAAACTTTTAGCCATACTTTTAACCATACATACAGCCGTAAATGCGGCCACACATTGATCCATACATTGAGCCATACTTTAAGCCGTACATTGTGCCATACATTGAGCCATACCTCAAACCATACGTTTAGCCGTACTTTGAGCCATACTTTAAGCCATACATTGAGCCATACTTTGAACCATACGTTTAAACATACTTTTATCCACACTTTGAGCCATACTTTGAGCCATACTTTGAGCCATACTTTGAGCCATACTTTTAGCCATACATTAAGCCACACATTGAGCCATACTTTTAGCCATACTTCGAGCTGAACCTCCAGCTACACGTTTAGTCAAACTTTCATTCATACTTTAAGTTACGTCTGGTGCATAACATTCAGCCACACATTGTGCTATACTTGGAGCTGTACCTTTCGCCATACTTATAATCTTACTTTTATAGCCATATTTTAAGCCATATTTGAAGCCATACTTTTACCCACCTATAAGGCCATACTTTAATCCATAAGTTTAGCCATACTTTAAGCCGTACATTAGGCTATACTTTTAGCCATACTTTGAGCCAAACCTTGAGCCATACTTCAAGCCATACTTCAAGCTATACTCTGAGCCATACTTTGAGCCATACATTGAGTCATACTTTTAGCTACCCTTTCAGCCATACAATTATTTTTGTCAGCGAAGCACGATTATCAATGATGGATTGAGATTTGGATGGACAATGATGAACGGAGTAGTTCTTAAACATTGAAAAAAAACTTTAAATGGTTCTTGACCATCAAGAGTACTTCCGAGCGGTTCTAGACTATCAAGAGTACCTCTAAGCGGACCTTGATACTTGAAAATACCTCAAGGGGGTTCTTGATCATCATAATTGCCTATGAACAGTCTGCAACTGTTAGAAACACATCTGTTTTCAACCGTAGTCATAGCCCCCAAGCGATTCACAATCATCTAAAATATTTCCGGGCAGTTCCTAACTGTCGATAGTACCTCTTAGCAGCCCTTAACTGTAAGAAACACCTTCGTACAGATTTTATATGTCATTTCAAAGCCATTGAGTAGTTCTTATACATGAAAAATACCTTAGTCAGCCTCAAACACCCTTTTCGGTAAGTCGCTTTGCACTCGTGTTATAATTTTCACGTGTATCGTTTTATGTAAGATTATTGTAACGAAAACGATTCACAATTTCGATTGACACGTAATTTCTCAGTCTGACTCAAAAATTAGTTCTGCCTTCTTTTATCTTGCATGTAAGCAAGTATTATGACTTGTTAAAGTAGAATTAAATAGAGAGATTGTTTTTTACAATAAACGGCTAAAGTGTTTAAAAGTGTGTTGTGCATTTATTATTGTGTCCTTTTATTACATCCGTTTTCACGCTCCCCCACATCCCCAAAATCACCATCAAAGAATGGCAAGTCTATTGGAGGTAAAGAAGAGAAACTCTAAAACGAACTACCATTGGCATTAGTAGGAGGTAAGGTGCCTGTTGGATTCGAATGATCATTAAGCGAATTGAAAACATCGTTAAGATCACCCTGAACTGAATAAAAGGTATCCTCTCCCACTTCAAAGCACTCATTTTTAAAATAATCATGAAATGTGGGTGAAGGTTTTATATTCATAATGTTATCATGAGTGGATTTAAACTGTTCAAAAGTATCTCTGAGTTGTTGAAGCCTAGAGTCAGCCTGACCCTTGGTCATTTTCACCTCGCCAAGTTTCTTAAAGTTTGTAATGGAACCTTCAATTTTGTTTAACAGTTTAACTTGTGCCTCTTAAAGGTTATCCATTTTGATAAGGTAAATTTCAATTCAAGTAACAAGTAATAAATATTCAATAAATAAATACAAACCGCGCACCGTAGCCAAACTTAAGTCAGACAAAGGCTAACTAATTCAACAATACCGCTAAACGACGGTAGTGTTCTTAATTTTTACAAGTGCTTACATAAAGTTAAGTTCGCAAAAATATATTCAAGTCAATCGGTAAACAAAAAAACGAAAAACTATAAGGAACTGATGTTACAAACCAAAACTATACAATTTTACGAACCGTGTAAACAGGACCAAGTTTTCGTAGTTATGTTGAGTTCGAAAGACCTGCAGGACTTGACAGCAGCGGTGCCAACTCAATAGCCTGNCAATCGGTAAACAAAAAAACGAAAAACTATAAGGAACTGATGTTACAAACCAAAACTATACAATTTTACGAACCGTGTAAACAGGACCAAGTTTTCATAGTTATGTTGAGTTCGAAAGACCTGCAGGACTTGACAGCAGCGGTGCCAACTCAATAGCCTGCAGAGACAGGTAGCAGCACACGCTGACGAAGAAAGGACCCGTGAAGCCAGCAGCAGCAGCAGTGTTGTCTCAATAGCCTGCAGAGGCAGGCAGCAGCACATGCTGATGACGACCAAGGCACGAACAGTAGCAGCGGTGTTGTCACAATAGCCTGCAGAGGGAGGCAGCAACATACGCTGACGACGAAAGGATCCGTGGAGCCAGCAGCAGCAGCGGTGTTGTCTCAATAGCCTGCAGAGGCAGGCAGCAGCACACGCTGATGACGACCAAAGCACGAGCAGTAGTGAGTCCCCAAAATAAACAATGGACTCGCTCGCACCCGACGACAAACGAACAAAGAAAAGAGAGAAAGAGATGTGGCTATAAGTGTGTGTGTGTGTGCGTACGGACTACGCGCAGGCGCGTTGACCGCGTCAGCCTCGTCGCCCGAGAAAAACGTAAAAAGAAGCCAAGATGGCCGATAAAACGACCACGTGTCTTACACAAAAGGAAAATGTCCTACACCTATATTTCACCTCCCCACATCCAGCTCGAAGGACCATGTTCGAAATCGAACTCATTCAACCACTTGCAATGACTTTGTAAAGTAGAAAGGTATTCAAGTGACCACCTTTTCCAGAAGACTTGGAGAGATTGTATCACTAGCTCCCAGCCTTTAAGTGGCGACACCTTTTCAGTAGAAATATCGGGCTCTGGCACAAGAAATGAAGACCTCATGATCAAAAAATGAGCAGGAGTAAGAGGATCAAGCTCAGAGGAATTATCATTAAGGCGAGCCAAGGGCCGGGAGTTGAGGACCGCCTCTATTCTACACAATAAAGTAGAAAATTCAACTACTGTCAAAATCTGATCGCCGACTACACGCTTCAAATGATGTTTAGCGGATCTGACTGCTGATTCCCATAAACCCCCAAAATGTGAAGCAGAAGCAGGAATAAAGTGCCACTGTGTACCTGATTTACCTGATTCATAGGCAAAATCAGGGTCACGACTACGTTCTACCAACATTCTTTTCAACTCAGTATCAGCACCGATGAAATTCGTGCCATGATCACTGAATAAATCAGTGCAGTGGCCACGTCTAGAAATAAATCTGTGAAAGGCATCTATAAATGCCTCCTTTGCTCCTTTGTATAATTCTCCACAACTTCAAGATGTACTGCACTAGTTGACATGCAGATAAAAACTGCTATGTAACCCTTGAAAGTTCCTTTACCCTTGTGTTTTGACAAACGTATTGGAAAGGGACCAGCATAATCGATCCCTAATTTTTGAAAAGGAGGACTCTGAGTAACACGAGAACAAGGCAAGTCTCCCATTAACTGAGTTTGTGGTTTAGACTTATATCTTTTACAAGTGATGCAACGAGTAAGCTCAGCTCTTACAGTCCGTCTACCATTTACAATCCAGTACGTTTGACGGAGTGTAATAATCGTCAACTGCACTCCACCATGTAAAGTTAATCGGTGATAATAGTCAATAAGCATAAATGTCAACTGATCTCTATCTGTTAGTATCAAGGGATGTTTGGCATCATCATCAAGTAGGGCTCTACTCAATCTACCCCCAACTCTTATCAATCCGCAGTTTATAAACGGCGTAAGATTAAGCAAACGGCTAGATCGAAGTAGTGGTAAGCTATCTTCTAAACTACGATCTTGATTTTGAGTTAGTACCTTGAACTCAGCGGAAAAGTGACATTGTTGATGCTGATAAACTAGACACAGTCTAGCACAATCAATTTCTGATGTTGAAAGGTGAATCGAGTCAACTTCAATAAAAGAATACAAGTCTATAAACTGCAAACTAGCCTGTAAAGGGGGCTTAAGATTTCCAGCTATAGGTAAATATGAATTCTTTTGTTTAACTTTATGTAAACAACGGTATGTAAAACGAAGGCAATATGCTGTTACTCTTAGCAACCGTTCCCACTTGGAACAACGAGTTAATAGAGTCATATAAAAGGACTCAGAACTATTTACAAAACTATTTACAGAAGGCATTGAACTATTTACATTTATAGAGGTTGGGGCAATCATTTCTACTCCAAACTCTGGATAATTAGGGTGCAATTCATGAAGAATCTTAGGGCCCTGAAACCATAATATTTGATTCAGCAATTGGCCCGGAAGAACACCTCTAGAAGCTACATCAGCTGGATTTTGCTTTGACGTGATATAATGCCACTTAGCATATGGAGTCAATTCATGAATCTTTGAACACCTATTAGCTATGAAAACTGGCCATTTGGAAGGAAGTCCATTGAGCCAATATAGTACATTCCTAGAATCGGACCACATGTGAACTGGTATTTCTTTCAATGAATTAACATCAACGAAATGACTAACTACTGTGGATAACAATTCTGCAGCACATAGCTCTAGTCTTGGAATACTTAGCGCTTTAATCGGAGCTACTTTCGTTTTGGCTAATTGAAGATGTACAAAAATCTCACCCTCGCGTACAACGCGTAAATAAACAGCCGCTGCATAGGCGTTTTTAGAAGCGTCGGCAAAACCATGAAGTTCGAGAGATTCACAATCTAGCAAAAAATGATTCCATCTAGGTATTCGAACTTCGTTCAACAAAGGTGTTTCATTTAACCAATGAGTCCAGGTTTTAACCAAATCATGTGACAGAGAATCATCCCAAGACACTTGCAACAACCAAAGAGATTGAAATAGTATTTTAGCAAAAATTATCGTTGGAGCCAACCATCCTAAAGGGTCAAAAAATTTTGACAACTGCGCTAATAAAGTGCGTTTGGTCCAGCGAACGGGTGTGTCGACGTTTACTGTAACGCAAAATCGAAACTCGTCACTACTAGGATTCCAATACAAGCCTAAAACAGAAACAATTGGTTCATCATCACTTAGGATCTTAGGCTTACTAGATAAGTGGCTTACTGGTAACTCAGCTATCAACTCAGATGAATTGGCTGACCATTTTCTCAGTGGAAATTGACCTAATTCACACAATTCAATTAGTTGCTGACATTTAATCTTAGCATCTTCTAACGTATGGCTACCAGACAAACAATCATCCACATAGAAGTCTTCACAAAAAACTTGAGCAGCTATAGGATGAGATTCAGTGTAATCCTTGGCAAGTTGTCTTAAAACACGTGTGGCCAAGTAAGGTGAGCTTGTCAAACCATATGTAACAGTGTTTAAGACGTAAGATCGAATAGGTAAAGATGCATTAGGTCTCCACAAAATGGCCTGAAACTCATGATCTTCAGGAGCTACCAAAACTGTCGGAACATTTTTTCAATGTCAGTAGTAAAAACGAATTGGTAAAATCTTCATCTGATAATAATATCAAATAAGCTAAGCAACAAATTCTCTCCAGAATGTAAAATGGAATTGAGCGAGGAACTAGAATTACAAGAAGCTGATCCATTAAAAACTACTCGCAACTTGTTTTTAAAAACTCCATGATGAGGTAGATAACGAGCTGCTAATTTGTCAACCGGTAATTCCTTCATATGGCCCAAAGAAATATAATCAGACATGAATGCTAAATAAGCATCATGTAGAGACTCATCTCTCACAAACCTCCGTTCTAAATGATGAAAAACTGCCAACGCTGATTGGTACGATTGTCTTTGTAGTTCAGGAAGAGTTTTAAGATTAACTTTGAAAGAAAGCCGTACAGCATACCTGCTAGTAGAATCTCGAGAGTGTGAATTGATGAAAATCTCATCACAGGCTATCTCATCTTTACTCAAAATTTTTCGAGGCTTGAGAGGTTCCTCAATAATCCAAAACCGCTGAACTAACTCATTAAGCTGAGTTTCCTCAACATTAACCATAACTAATGATTTTTGTGACAAGTTGGATCCTGAACCAAAGAGCATCTGACCCGATAACAACCAACCAATTTGCGAAGCAGAGGCAATTGGGTAGTCAGGGGCTGATTTGCGAAATTCCTGACCGATAATAATTGCATGGACAGATGAATGTAACAAAATATTAATTTTATCTAAACTGTGAAATTCTGGATCTGTTAGAATTACATCCTTCCCATAATCTAAATTTGCCAAACGACTACCTAGAGGTGGTTTGTAGGAAGAAATTTTTGGCACGACTAACGCATTAACAAAGTGCTCAAAACCAGACTCAAAATTAGGCCTGAATTTGAAAGCAACTAATTTACTAGCGTCCATGGAAATCAGTCCACCCACTCCTCACAGAGTCGTACTAACTGATCTCGGTTTCAAATGCAGCATATCACAGAGAGATTTAGTAATAGGACAACTCTGTGAGCACTGATCAATGAGAGCTCGTACCAATATGCGAGATCCATCAGTGGCATACACGAAAACACGAGCAGTAGCCAAAAGCACCTTGGGTGAGACGATTTTATTACTACTACATGACTGTACATTCACGCTAGACTCTGAAGAAATCTGAGCTTGGTTTTGTACAGTAAAGGAGTTCGTCAAGTTATTTACAGATTTTGTTTTCTTATTTTTAGCAGAGACAGATGTAGAGCTGGACTTACCCCCTCTGTGCATAATGGTGTGATGCTTTTGGTTGCAGTGTGAACACTTACTATTACCATAGCACTCTCGATTAAGGTGAGGACCAAAACAATTAACACAGAGACGATGGGACTTCAGAAATTTTCACTTATTGCTCCACTCCTGTGATTTAAATGAATCACAAGAGACAAGATGATGTTTTTGATTTCAAAGTTGGCAAACAATGGAATCTGAAATAACTGCCTGATGTGCAGTAACACCAGATGTAGGCTTACTACGAGAAAATCCCATATTTTTAAACGGAGTAGTTGCGCGAATATTTACAATCTTATTGACAGGTTTACAAGAAAACGATTCCATTGTAATGATTTGTGCCGAAATGAAGTCTCGTAGTTGACCTAAAGTAGGAGGATTACTGCTACTACCTAACATTTTTTGCCAATTCTTGTTCGTTTAAAAATCAAATCTACTAACTACAAGAGCGATAAATATGTCAGCATCTCCTACTGCTCTCTCTAAAGATATCAAGGAATCAACAGAACTTATCATCTCCTTAGATATGCGCTTTATTTCAGAGCAAGAACTGCCTCTCATAGCTTGACAACTGAGAATAGTAGTTGTATACGTATTAATGAGACGAAGTTTATTCTCATAATACCGGGTTATGATATTCCAGGCCTGTATATAACTCTCTTCAGACAAGGGTATATTTTTAATGAGGTCTAAAGCTTCACCCTTAAAATGCGCCCTAAGATGTGGATATTTAATAATAGCTGGTAATTCTTGCTTCCTATGAACTATAGCCGTATAAACATCGCGAAAATTCTCCTAACTAGAAAAATCACCATCAAAGGATGGCAAGTCTATTGGAGGTAAAGAAGAGAAACTCTAAAACGAACTACCATTGGCATTAGTAGGAGGTAAGGTGCCTGTTGGATTCGAATGATCATTAAGCGAATTGAAAAAATCGTTAAAANAAAGGATGGCAAGTCTATTGGAGGTAAAGAAGAGAAACTCTAAAACGAACTACCATTGGCATTAGTAGGAGGTAAGGTGCCTGTTGGATTCGAATGATCATTAAGCGAATTGAAAAAATCGTTAAAATCACACTGAACTAAATAAAAGCTATCCTCTCCCACTTCAAAGCACTCATTTTTAGAATAATCATGAGTTGTGGGTAAAGGTTTTATATTCATAATGTTATCATAAGTGGATTTAAACTGTTTAAAAGTATCTCTGAGTTGTTGAAGCCGAGAGTCAGCCTGACCCTTGATCATTTTCACCTGGCCAAGTTTCTTAAAGTTTGTAAAGGAACCTTTAATTTTGTCAAACAGTTTAACTCGTACCTCATAAAGGTTATCCATTTTGATAAGGTAAATTTCAAATCAAGTAATAAATATTCAATAAACATATACAAACCGCGCACCGTAGCCAAACTTGAGTCAGACAAAGGCTAACTAATTCAACAATAACGCTAAACGACGGTAGTGTTCTTAATTTTTACAAGTGCTTACATAAAGTTAAGTTCGCAAAAATATATTCAAGTCAATCGGTAAACAAAAAAACGAAAAACTATAAGGAACTGATGTTACAAACCAAAACTATACAATTTTACGAACCGTGTAAACAGGACCAAGTTTTCGTAGTTATGTTGAGTTCGAAAGACCTGCAGGACTTGACAGCAGCGGTGCCGACTCAATAGCCTGCAGAGACAGGCAGCAGCACACGCTGATGACGACCAAGGCACGAGCAGTAGCAGCGGTGTTGTCACAATAGCCTGCAGAGGCAGGCAGCAGCACACGCTGACGACGACCAAAGCACGAGCAGTAGCAGCGGTGTTGTCACAATAGCCTGCAGAGGCAGGCAGCAGCACACGCTGAAGATGAAAGGACCCGTGGAGCCAGCAGCAGCAGCGGTGTTGTCTCAATAGCCTGCAGAGGCAGGCAGCAGCACACGTTGAAGACGACCAAAGCACGAGCAGTAGCAGCGGCGTTGTCACAATAGCCTGCAGAGGCAGACAGCAGTACACGCTGACGACGAAAGGATCCGTGAAGCCAGCAGCAGCAGCGGTGTTGTCTCAATAGCCTGCAGAGGCAGGCAGCAGCACACGCTGATGACGACCAAAGCACGAGCAGTAGTGAGTCCCCAAAATAAACAATGGACTCGCTCGCACCCGACGACAAACGAACAAAGAAAAGAGAGAAAGAGATGTGGCTATAAGTGTGTGTGTGTGCGTACGGACTACGCGCCGGCGCGTTGACCGCGTTAGCCTCGTCGCCCGAGAAGAACGTGAAAAGAAGCCAAGATGGCCGATAAAACGACTACGTGTCTTACACAAAAGGAAAATGTCCTACACCTATATTTCACCTTCCCACATCCAGCTCGAAGGACCATGTTCGAAATCGAACTCAGTAAGATAGTGGACTGTATATTTTTGTGTATTTCACGCCAGATTTTGGGGAGCGTGAAAACGGATGTAACAAAAGGACACAATAATAAATGCACAACACACTTTTAAACACTTTAGCCGTTTATTGTAAAAAACAATCTCTCTATTTAATTCTACTTTAACAAGTCATAATACTTGCTTACATGCAAGATAAAAGAAGGCAGAACTAATTTTTGAGTCAGACTGAGAAATTACGTGTCAATCGAAATTGTGAATCGTTTTGGTTACAATAATCTTACATAAAACGATACACGTGAAAATTATAACACGAGCGCAAAGCGACTTACCGAAAAGGGCGTTTGAGGCTGACTAACGGTAACCACAGCTGCAGCAAGCTGCTGGACAAAGGTAAGTATAAAACAGAGTTTATTGGTGTATTAATAGACGCGCGCACGCTTATGATTGGCCCTTATAGGTAAGAGAATATCCTAAAGCGCAAGATTTCAAATCTTATGAACTAAATTTTCTATTTACATCAGTACAATGTTACTCATGTTGCACACCTATCTTTTTAGAATTTTTTTACAACCTTAAGACTTTAGTCTAAGAATGGCAAGAATCTCTACAATAAATCGAAAAATTTTTGTCTCACATCAGACAATACTAACTATATGATTTAAGGTTGCTGAATCCGAATTTAAGGTCCATTTATTCAATAAGCTCTATCACATTTAGGTTTTAAATAACTAGTGACGTTGCGTTTTCACGCCCTGAGACACTAAAGGTGTCACGGCCAAAGCCGTTCCTAAACAACACCCAAAGAAAGTTATCGCAACTCTTCGGTGCCAACACTGTCTTGAAACGCGAAATTATTTCCTACGATCACGGCGCTCATTGCTTGGCTCCTAGAGACTTTTTTCCACAGGAGGTCCCGCCGGGGTTAGCATGTCGGGAATCAGGCTGCTCTCCTAGAGAGAAACGATTCACGTTATTTGAAAACGGCACTACCCGGAAAAGAGCATGTACAAAAACAACGAAGGCTAAATTATTTCAGCAAGACAAATCACTTTATTGACCAACTAGAACAATTACGCGGGCGTCCAGGCCTGGAACTTTCGGCACAATTTGGCGCTACGCACGTGGCACGAAACGTGACAATCACTCTCTTTTTTTCGCTCTCTTTGCTTCACGAATCCCTGAGTCCATCTCGTCCAGCTCACTCTGACACGCATGCTTGACACACACGCACAAGACTATGTACAATTTTCACGACACTACACAACTACTTTACCTCTGAGTTTAGCGTAACTCCTCGACACCTCAATGCTACCTTTCAGCGAAGCCACGGTGATGATGACCTTGTCGTAAGCTTTCCCTTATCGTCGTCGTCATCGTCATTCCGCGGCAGAGTGGCAGGCTGGTCAGCGTCCTGGCCCTGGCTGACAGAGGTGATTGCCTGGAACGTGACGAAGAAGAAACTAGTGACTACTTTAGTTTTTTTCACTGAAACCTACAAATCTCATTATCTGAAATCTAAATTACTTATCAACTCTAAAACTGTGCAATCCAACGGTTATATGCTGCATACGCCTGTATTTTTGAAAATTTGCGCTGTATCATCAGATCGCACAGTGAAACAAAATGGCCTTTTTTGGACAAAAATCTTGTCCCAAGCGAAATGTGTACCGAAAAAAAAGTGCCTTGATACATCTAAGAGTGTACACTTTAATGTGTCACTATTTCATCGTTTATACAACCTAACCAAAAAAAAAAGGTGTATCATAAATATCAAGTAAAATGTTGAATGAAAATTCAATAGGGTCACGGATTACGAAACTGGTGTCAAAGTAGGAAAATAGTAAATAATGACTTATTTGAATTGGTGAGCATGAAAATAGAAAATTAACTTACACTATTTGAAAAAAATACGTATGAGGGTTCGCTAATTACCAATCTAGTGTTGAAATTGGAGTATTTAAAATGGCTGGAAAATTTTCATTCAATATTTTACTTGACATTTATGATCTACCATTTTTTTAGGTTAGTTTGTAAAAAAAATGAAATAGTGACACATTAAAGTCTACACTCTTAGAAGTATCAAGGCAACTTTTTTTTCGGTATAAATTTCGCTCGGAACAAGATTTTTGTCCAAAAAAAAGCCATTTCAAGTGTGTTCCCCTCATCTTACATTTACACTTTTCGGGGTGTTTTATTTGAGTATGTTCCACATGCCTCGCACAAACTAAAAATTTAGTACTAAATTGAATAATTAAATTAATGAATAATATTACTAATAATAAAATGAAGTATATGTCTATTATTTTCTTGCAATCGTTTATAAGACTTTTCACTCTCTAATGACTGTCAGATTGATCTACGATTAAGTTTTTTGCTATCGATTCTCGTATCTCTCTTAAAATTCCAAGAATAGTCATCCATCGAATTCACGGCATTGTTTGTTGGTATATTTTTTCCATATCTCTCATGTCCCAGTGGCAACTCTCTCCATGTTCTTTACTGTTGAAAAGCTAAGCTTTTTCGGAAAGTAATCCAGATGTAAATCAAAAAAATGTAGTTTTATGCTTATGTTGCAACCAAAATTGTGGTAATTGTTGACCATATTACTTACGATCTCCTTGTCGTCTAGAGTTTTATGGTTATCAAAAAAGTGTTTGGAGACTTGTTTAAAACAATTCTATGCAGCTTATTATGTGGGAGGTCAAATAAGTTTTATTATGCAGCAATATTATTTGTGGATCATCGAAAATTTCTGCTCCTAACTTGGCTTAGCTAAATTTAGACAGTTTTTAAGTTATTTACATAAAACACTTTTGCGTTTTGTCCAAGGGCTTGACTGTTTTATAAATCCGAGTTTGAAATGCAATGGAGAGATCGAAATCGTTGTTTCCTCAATAAAAGGTTGTTGAATAACGTTTGAGGATCCAGATTTCAGTACTGAAGGTTTGGCCAATTTTTCTTAACGTAATGGTTAGGCTTTATTTCTGCTATCAAAATGGCACAAAAAAATTAGGATACTTAACATATTCACTCTGTATACCTAGTAGAATAAAAATTATTTTGAGATCCCCACAAATTTTCCACTTATTAGAAGAATATTTAATTTTTTCTAAAATTATTTTAACTTTCTTTAAGTAACGCTTTAGAACTGTAGAGTATACGATTATAATTGGAGCTAAAATATTTGTGCTATAAAATGTATGCCCTACTGGTCGGGTATTTGTAGTATCTGGAAGTAGATGATGTTCGTCAGGTGACATTGCAAACTTTGCTGGAGGATTTGGCTCTATTTTTAGTTATTCTTTCTCGTCCTCTCTTCTTCTTACTATTTTTTCATCTCCATGTCTTGTCTAACCTCGCAATCGAGATAAAAATAATTTCTACCAGCTAGAGATTTCCATCGTCTGAAGTTATGTAGCATCGAGGTAGCGTATCTGTGTTTTCTAAGAGTAACTAGCATTCTGGATTAATTAATTATTTTGCGTTATTACTCTGTATGGATGATGTGTAGCCTGAAGCAGATATTATTTTGCTGACATGTCTTGTTATAGACATTTTGACAGTAAATTTCATCAACTAAGCTAGTGGTGCAAGTTGCAAGTGTACAACAACTTGCATTTATTGAAACGCTGACTCACACATGAAAGTGATATATGAGAGTCTTTATATCGCGTACACTCAAACCTACATAAATTGATTTCTTCTCGTTTATCTCCGTGCGTGCGAGCCGAATAAATAGAAGGTTTTCCGGAAAGATTAAGCAACTCGAGAAGTTTGTTCAATCAAAGTATATTTCTGCACTATAGCGCCCTTTCTATATGTTCACTATTTTTATTTCCACTCCTTTACACTAATTTTCCATGGTCTTACCATACACGGTGTCAGTTATGAGTTTAAAAAATAACTTTTCAAAATTCATTTCTACTCTGTGTCCTCTTTTCCACATTAAGATCTACCGTACAGTTTGAGCCATAGAATTTCTCAAAAATGTAGAACTCTATAAATTTTCTCAAGCACTATTCAACGAGTAAAAGACTGCTGTGATTCCTCGTATGCCTCGTATACAAAGTCATCATGAGCTTTTGCTGCTCAGAGTAAGGTAGAGTTATAAGTTGTTGGCAGAGAGATAATTCTCTATGATTATTCCAAGTAGCTGTTGGATACCCTAGATTAACTCCCAGAATGTAGCCACAATAATCATCTGGTATTTCGACAAAGTTCACCTCTGTGATGTGATCGACCCGACAAAAGTGTCCTCTGGGTAATTCATAGGTTATTGCCCATCCATACAAGTTGTATGCATTAAAGTGCATGAGATATTTATCCTCTTTTTCAGGATTACAACTTTCCCTCATTTACTTGTTGTTAGCTCTGGCATTTTGGTTACAACATTGACTTACACTATCTTTGATGCCTTTCTTTCCAAATAGGAGTATATTTATGCCAGTGAGCAGTTCTATTCCAACTTGGATGAGCTTCAGCTTGACATTCCACGTTAGACCTGGTATAGCACAGTAATTTGCAGGGTCTAACTCCAATGGTTTTATGCTAGTTAAACAAAAATTTTCAAAGACGTCTACCAACATGAAAATATTGGTCTTTAAATTAAGATCAGAGTACCCTCCCAACGTTTGAATTTCAAATGTTCTTTGAACAGTTTGCACATTCTCGTGGTTTGCATCGGAAATTTCACTGTAGTTTAACTTGCTAAAAAAAAAATCTTTAGATGGCACTCTTTCCCTCAGCTGATCCAAAGAACTAACGTAGTCAAAGATAATTCACACTTTCTCAGTAAAAGTTTTATCTGCTCCAAAACGAAGTTCTGTCTCCCACTAATTCGCACCAACTAGTCATATGATAAAAATTTGCTAAGGACAAGGGGATAAATCAGAACAAATCGACAAATCAAAAATTGATGTCACTACCCTTTATATGTTTCGTGAATAAAATGTACTTCTTGTTTTTAGCTATAAGGTTGACTCATCCCTCAAAGTCTTTACTGGTAGACAGCTCTTTGATGCATGATGGGCTATTTCATACATAAATTTAACCAATTATTATCGTTTATGTTAGTGGATCTCAAGATTTACACACTTCAAGTGTTAAAATGCATTCGATCGATGTAACCACATCGTTTTTTTTTGTATCAAGTGCTTCATGCCAAGCTCAAAATTAACTATCCAAGTATCATGCTGGTCTGAAACACTTGTAACTTAGCTAATAATCTCAACTATGGCATCGTCTACGAAGGACGCGATGTTAATGTGTTTACGATTGATTACCAGACTAGTAGCTATACGACTTTTAAATGCTGATGGTAAAATTATCCACTCTACACTATTCCCTGTCATTTTTTTGCGTCATGAATTTCTTATTTTATACTGTTTTCCTTGCTTCTCATCCTCTTTTTCCCTCGGCTCGTACAGCAGCGTCACACGGGATCGAGTCCTGGGGATACTTCCTGAGAGATGGATGGTAGGATCACAATTGGATAGAGATAATGATCCAGTGAAGATAGCTGCTAGTAGACTAGAGGTTGCGTATACAAAAAAAGCGCACGTACGTGCTAATGGAGAACTGATGCTGCGGACCCATTGGCTTACATAAATTGTCGCTGATTGCATCTGTGTCACTCTCGCTCATGTAGTTTAGACTACTTCTTATTTGCTTTAACCCTTGCGTATTGACAAAATTTGTCGATACCTTTATACATTTCCTGCATACTTTCCGACGTTAGAATTTCATGCTAGTTACATTGGCACATTTCTTAGAAACTAAGTTGGATACAATATTACTAATACAAATTAATTATTGGCGTTTACCAGCCTCAGCCATGTCACCTTTCATTTTCTATATTATGTATACAAATTTATTTAACAATTGTAATTTAACACAACTCTTTGACTGTGCTTAATATATCAATATTTCTTTTTTTTATACTTTCGACTACCGGCGTCATCTGATGCTTAGTCACTGAGCCAGCACGCATCATTACAAGGCTAGTAACGTTAGAGAGTCAGCTTTTTGCTTAATCACTAAGTACTGCCTCGTCTTCTCAGCTTATCGCAACCATCTTTCTCGTCTAAGTGTTAGTGATTTCTGTCCACGTCTTGCATAGTACCTACTACAGGATTTTTAAGTGTCGTTTCAAGTTGTTTTTTCTATTTGAGATTACAACTTTGCCAATTAAGTCCGAGTCGTATCTCTTAGTTTTTAAAGCAATTTTTTATATTTCTCGTTAGTTAGTTAATAAGCTAAATTATTAGCAAATCGCGGTTTTTTGTTCTTCACTACATTAACCCAATTCATTGTACGATTATTTGATTCATTAAATACACTTATTTCGTGTATTATTCAGAGAAATGTTCAACATCAAACATAACACACAAAAAATTAAAAATCAAATTCACGTATTCAGTTATTTGCTTATTTTCACGTGATTTTCGATCCAATAATATTTAAGCAAGCTTTCCCATACTCTCTTCAGCTGTTGTCGTTGTCGTCTTCGTCATCATCATCATCATTATTATGATTGTTCTCGTTATGATTATCATTATTATTTTATGATTATTACTACTGTTATCACTAAATACTATTAGTAGATACTTGATTAGATGTTTATTAACAATTTGTATTTGACTTTAAGGTTGTTATTCAAAGTTTATTGTGTGTGTTTGTATAATTTAAGACTTGTATCGTTCAAGAGAGAAAGATGCTTCAAATTTTCTATCCTGTTAATACTCAAAAAATGAAATAATATTCGAAAAATGTAAGAATTATTGCCAACTCTTAACGAAGACCCAATAACCCTTATTGAGCCTCCCGTATACCCTCTAACTTTTCTGTCTACCACTACCCAAATTGTCAATTCGTTGGTGGTGGCGATAGCAGCAGCGAAATAATTTTGTAATATATACAAAATAAGAAGTTTGAAGCGTATTTTTGATACGGTAGTGGAAGATTGAAGGTTTTATAGAAGTTTGAGAAGTATCCCTAAACTTCATCGGTATGAACATGGATAATTAAGGGTTATTTGTAAATTCTAAGGAAACTCCTTAAACTTTATTCAAGACCTTTAGGGAATCACCTCAAGCTTACTATCGGTATGCTTTTTTTCATTAATACAAGAAAAATAAATCAATCTTCGGTATTAAATAACAGTTTTTACACTAGCTAGAAATAAAATTAACACTTATTTAATAAGAAATTACTAAACTTAAATCTTAAAAATTTTCAAATATATTCTTATCCGATAAATTTGTTTTAATGGGCTACTTAGTACGAGTCTCTAGTACATTAAAGTTTCGTGCCTTTGAGATGATTACACAAACACAATTCATCAAGGAAGTGCACAAAAAACATAGAAATTGCTACAATAAAAAAAAGCGTCAATACCATCGAAATCTTCTACTGACAATGATAGAATATTTAAATGTAACAAAAAATATTTTCAAACCTTTATGCTAACACTGGAAAAAAATCATAATATCCTGAAACATTAGTTCTTATATTTCAACTCCTTAAAAGTTGTTCTTGGCACAGTTGAAAACTAAAAATATGTATAGGAAAGCTGGTCACCATATTATTTTGTTTTTTATCCAAGGTCGTCCAGAATGCCTTGACGCACGATAAAAGAAGGCACGAATCCCTTATTTGTGTGGAACTCACAGTCTGCTTTAAGGTGCTATTTTCCTCTATGATGTTCTTAGTGATACAGACTGAATACCCACTAAACTCGCAAGACCTATCTCCCGAGACACCCAGCTCGGAATCCACTTTTGTATTTAAACTTCAAGCCACGGCCATGGAGTGTTGACCATTGACGTGGCCTTCCATCGGAGTGTCGTCACCATCTTAATAATGCCTTCTCTTTATTACATCTGGTCATTTGATGTTTTGCGGTAACATTAATTCCCATTGCTTCTTGTTGCTAAAGGCTTGGATAAGTCAGGGCAGCTTTGACCTCCAATGGTAATCCCGCTTTCGTCCGCTTGAATTCTATCAGCGCCTTGTAGGCACCTTACTTCTGGCCTCTTCTAGAGCCTTTTTAGGCTGGGCAGCTACCACTATCTGATCCGTATTTGCCACCTTCTGTTCTGCAAGCGAAACAGTGAGCCCCCTTCTTGCAATCTTTCTTGCAGTGATTGCAACTGCCACATCGGGAGCATAGCTTCGACCGGTCCTCCTTATTGTCATTTCGGGACATGTGTCTGCATCCCAGATACTGGTAGTATCTAAGGACTCCCGTCTGCTCACTTGGTAGCTTGTTAAGCCTATAAACAAGCTCCTCATTTCTTCTTCAGTTCTGGCACCGGTCTTTCCGATGTTCACTAGAGCTACTTTCTGCCTTCTCTTATTTGCTTCCAGCAGCGTCACTGTTCTCATCTGTGGTAAGCAACCAGGGATCTTATTTTATGCAAGTTCGATGTCATCGTTGTTCCACTTATCACCAAACTTCTATACTTCGCTAATTTGAATATCAAACACTCATTCAGGGTTCACAGAAAAACTTCTAATTTTTTACTTCTGAATTATTCAGCGTATATAAGATGTTAACGTTAAATACTCATTACAATCTTATACTTGAATTACTTTACTCTTCATTAAATTATATTAATTAATAATAGAATTATTTAAGCTAATTGTCTTCTATACTCAATCTTCGAGTACAAATCTTCAATTTGCATCTTTTTTCCGCCATTTCTTGTTTGCCTCTCTTGGAACTTCTCTCTCCTGCCAGGTCATGTTATGTTTTATAAGTACTGTTAAGTGACAACTTGCGTAAATAAATAAATTTTTTATTTTTGTTCTATTTTATATTACATTTACACTCCATGATGAAATTTTAAGACTTAAAAGAATCGTACTTAACGAAAGTCGTCACTTAAAAAAGCTGACTGTGTACTTCGTGACTCTCGGAAGTGTCAAGTGACAACCGAAACGAGCCGCTAAGCTTAAACACATGAAGTCAGCAAGTACCAGCCCCGTAGCAAGTAAGACAAAGATATTTAAACTAAAACTTCGTGCAAGGTGCATTTCTTTGCGCGGCGTTTTAATCAGTAGCTTTCCACCGCTCATCGAGGGTGATTCCTAACTATTAGTTCAATATTTCAATTTAACTTGTTATATTGCTCGATAAGTCCATAGTTATATTGCTTGACAAATTCATAGTTATTATTGTAATTTACTGTGAAAGTAAATAAAATTAAAAGAAAAAGCATACCTGACTGTGCAGAATATTTCATCTGTTGAAATTCAACAAAGTTAACAATATCAAAAGAAGCAGAACTGAGAAATCACATAAAATTAAATAACAAAGGAAGTAAAGGTATATGGGCATCTATATTTCACAGAGCTTAACACTCTTTCTGTTCATTTATATATTTTCTGCTTTTCCTTTACCCGATATACGAACGAACAAATAGTTGGACTATCTGCTGTCCCACAGCCTGTGAAGGAGCATGAGACTGTAGTCCACAATCTTTGATTTTAAACCAAAGGCAAAATTAAATTATATTAATTCTCATTTAACAAGTACTCCTCTTTCAAGCGTCCTCTTTTTTTTTACCACTTAGTTTGTATTCAGGTAGCAGCCTTACAGCTATCGCCTTGCCACTTCAGTTACCTTTAGATCGACCACTCTTGCTGAAACAACAGTCGTATCAACTTTGAAATTTTTTTTCAGATAACCTTCTACTTTTTTCGTTACATTTCTTTCACTAAACTGTTCACCTTTAATCACCACATTTTTTTTCTATTCGCTATTTCTTCTTTTTTTTGGGCCATTTCCCTGTTATTGACATGCCTTTCTAGTTTTTCTACTTTTTTATAATGTTGTCTTGGATTATGAAATCTATCGCTTTGAGATTATCATTACAATTTTCTCGATCCTTAGACAGCTGTTGAATTAGTTCTTCTTCTAGCTTACTAACTTCTTTTTGACTATATTTTGCATCTCAAAATTCTTTTTGTTTGTTTCTTCTTTAAGTGATCAAATATAATCTTCTATAAACTTTTTATAATTTTGTTGCTTACCGTGATGCTGCACTGCTTTAACTTCCTGTTTCCAGTATTCACTTTATTTCTGGTGTCTGTCATCTTTTTTTTCTCGTAATAAGGTCACCTAACCTCAAATTTCGTCTTGACTTTTAACTCTTATTAAAATTTTACACGACTTACTTATTGTACTTATTGTAGATTTTACTAAACATTTTCTTCTCTGAGGTTTTTGTTTCTCATTTACGACTTGCTTCTATTTCTTAGCACTTTCAGATACTCATACCATGTACTATTATTCCTCCCTGTCTTCAGGTGATTAGGTGAGACCTCAGGTGAAATGTCATGACAAAAACTCATTTGAGAAATAACCTGAGATGTTGCCTAAGATTTTTAAAAGAAGTTCTTCCAGAAACTTATTATTTTTTATTTCAAACAACTTTTGGTCGCTTAAGCTATACGTCTTAAGAAATTATTTTTTTAATTTCTCAGACTTGTATGCATTGGGACTTTAAAAATTAAAAAAAAAAAAACTATCAATCAATTGGATTTGTTGTTTTTCCAAAAATGTTATTTAGTTCTTCACAACAACCCTTTTATAGATATAACCTAGGGCTGCTTTGTTTCTACAATAAAATGTGTGACGTCATGGGAAATATACGGTGGTTGGCACAATATGGCGAATCAGCTTTTTCTTCACTCACCCTCTAAATATATGTTAAATGAAAGGGTTTAATATATAATGTTCCATTATACTAAGTGAATCGCCATTTCTTTCTTGATATGGTGGACAATAAAAAAGCCGATTACGTTTGTTTTTATGAGGCTTAAAAATTGTGTGGAGTACTCTTAACTAAGTGGCTTTACACTTCATCGTATATCGTGGCCACTATAACAGCATTATAAGGTAGCAGATCTTTTACAACTTTCAGTAAATATTACCATCGTAAAAATATACTAATCGAGGTTACAATAGTTATTGCGTGTTTCAAGAATCAAGAGACCATTATCGTATGATTAACATTCTATCTTAAATATATGTTTAATAACATTAAAAAAATTTTTTGGCATGTTGGAAGAGGGGCTTGCAAATATAGTTGAATATCACAGATTACTTATCGACAAACTTATGACTTCATTTTTAAATACATAATAGTGGATGGTCTCATGTCTCGTACACTGATTTTTTCTGACATACTGTGTATTATACATAATAAATTTTTACGATTGATATCGATTTTCATGGTAAACGAGTTCAGTGATAAATCGTCATTTTATCTCATAAAATATAGGACTCTGTCTCAAGTTACTATATGGTTTTTCAAACTTCGCTGTTCCACAAATTACATTTTCAAAACTATGTGACTTATTTAAAATGGTGTGTTTGAAGGAAAACATGAAAATTTGAGTCGAATTTACGTAGTTTATTATGTAAAGCCTTATGTTTTTGCCGAAGTAAACACTATCCGGAGTTCTGTTGATGTTTTGTTCACCTAGTAAAAATATCATTGCAAAAAATTACAATAGCATTTATACATGTGGCCAGACATAATTTTCTATCGACAGCAAGCTATAACTAACATTCAGTAACCTAACTAACAACTTATTGTGTAACCCCTTTGTAACCCTAAATGGTCGTAGAAGATTTTTCAAAGGTCGATTGCATAAATCAGCAGAAAAAAATAGAATGGAATAAGTTTGACAATATTATACTACTACCAATAATTATGCTATTTAATTTCGATTCTGTCTAATAATTTTTATCAACTGAAAAAAAAATATCTTTGATTAAAGGAAAGAAAAAAGCTAATGCAAGATTAAATTTAAAATTACGCCCGGAATACAAAGTAAGCCAATAAGTTTTCTCTTGTAGTGGTGTGGTGTATTAATGACATGATAAAAATAACAAAAGTAGTTATGTAGTGACCATTCATTATTATTTTTTTTTTTTTAAAGTTATAAATTTATTGATA
Organism: Copidosoma floridanum; assembly: GCF_000648655.2. The sequence goes on from NW_019379660.1 coordinate 413,115, forward strand.
AGTAATTCGTAATATTAAACCATACTTGCAAGCCCCTCTTATAACATTTCCATTCGATTTTATACGATTGAAATGGTAATCATACAGCAATGCTCTCTTGATCTTTAAAACTCACATTAACAAACGAAATCTTGATTTATATTCTTTCACTAAAGTAACAGTTACAATAAGTTTCAAGACAACAGTTAATGTTATGTTTGAGTTGTGGCAGATGCCACAGAAGAATAAGCATGGATCCTCTTAGTTATGTGAACTCCATACAATTTTTAAGCCCTTTTATTTGAAATTTATGTCATGTACATCTTATGAAGGTCGCAAAAACATACATAATGAGCTTTTTTGTATTGACCACCATATCAAAGGAGAAATGGTGTTTCGCTTATGATTATGAAACATTATATATTAAACCCTTTTATTAAACATTCATTTCCAGAGTAAGTGAAAAAGAAGATTCTTTTTAATAGTGCACTGACCGCCGTGTAACTTTTTTAATGACGTCAATCATTATCGAAATAAAGCAACTCTAGGGCATATTTATAAAAGGGCTGCCTCCTTGCGTCTTTGTACATGACATAATACGGCTAATTTACGTGTAGTTTCGTACTTAAAATTTAAATACTGAATTTCAAGAAACTATAAATTAATACTAAAATGATTTCAATATGAGTCCACTTTTACAACGTATACTTTAAAAGAATGGTTAAGGCTCTCCCGCCAGGGTCATCTGATTGGAGTAATTTATGTGTAATGTCCTTACTGTGGGTGTGCTGACATACGTGGGCAGTGTAGACAAAAGGGGATATAATATAGTCCCACTAAAAGCATTTAAATCATATAGACTACCCACCACGTGCAAACAAAAAACCAGCGTTAGGGGTCTCGGGACCCCTGACGGAAGCAAAGCTGCTTCATATATGTGGCAGCGAAACATTATCCGATATCTATTGTACTAATAATGTCTGTATATACAGACATACATATACATGCCAAAGAATACGCGCGCATCCGAACACCCACCCACCCATACACTCTCACAAACGCATATTTCTGGGACAAGTATCCAACAATTTATTGTAAAATATGTAAAAATATTGTAAGTATACATTGTTTAATTAAAACAAAGAAAATAATAATAATAAAAATTAAAAAAAAAATGAACATCTAATAAGAGGTACACGGAGAGAAATCTGTATAGCAGATGTTCCGTAAATGTCCCTATTATGGCCACAAATTTCGTCATACAACAAGTCTTTGATTTTTTTTGCTAACTGTGAGCGTTGATGGTAGAAATTTTGGTTTTTACTGGTGCACTATTTATTTATCATTACAATTATAATTTCCAAACATGGTTCTTAATTATTGAATTACTTTGTTTATGAAAAGATTATAAAAACAAAATGTACATATATATAAAACATTGTACCTATTGTTTCATAATTATGGTCTTATTTGTAAAATATTTTTTAAAAACATAAATTTAGTATGACACTCTAAGATAATTAAAGTTTTTCCACTTGTATAACACTATTGTATCTAACAGAAATAATTATAATGTTTATTTCTTCATTAAGATTGAATAAAGTACTCATTGAAGTTTGGTACCATAATATGTACAGTTCTAAAGACAGATTATGTTTAACTTTATCTATACTAATAGAATTATCTTTAAAATAGGTCATCTATCGTTTGAACAATAAGACTTTTCTAGAGAATTTATAAAGATAAATAAAATATACATCTACCACAATCTCTTTGTCAAACATGTTGCGCAACAGGTACAGGAATTTTCATGTCCTATAACTAGGGACACGATCCACGAATAGGGTCATTTACCTTATGTGCAGTGAGAAGTAACTGCTGTAGGTATAAATAGTAGTATAGATAAGGCGATCTCTGTCTGCTCCCGCACGGTCCACCAGACTCTGCACGGCGACACATACTATTTATTCAGAGCAATGACGCGTAATTTCAGTGTCAAGAAAGAAGCCGAATGACGCTTGATATATAAATTCTAGAAGCAGTTTAGAAACTTTTTTGTGATTGCACCATAACCCCAAATGGGAGGCATCGGAGACAGAGGAGAGGTGTTAAAACGTGAAAAAAATAACCAAGTAACTGAATAAAAACACGGTAGCAGTTTAGTACACCTACAAACTAAGGTTCCAAAAAATCATCATCCGAAATTGATGGGTGGTTAAGCGTACCGATTTTTTTTAAATCTAAAAAAAAAATACGTGACGAAACTGATCAGAAAAAGATGGAAAATTCTTTGTTATTTTTGTACATAACACTAAAAGTACTGTCATCCGTTTCTGCTGGGCAGTTTATGACAAATTTGAGCTCAAAGTCTAATTTTTCACGTCATTTTCAATAGAAATTATTAAATTGTTAACATTATTTATAACGAATGACATTTTTTTAATTAGCTGCTTTTTGACAGATAAATGTTATTGTTTTCAATAATTTTATTTAAACTCATTTTACTTTTTTTTAATAAGTTTATTTTTGGTTCTGTGACTCCATTAGTCTGCAAGCCAATTAAATCGAGAGAAAAAAAAGCCCATAAGCCTATGTATAACCTGTTTAGTTTTCAAGTCAGGACAGCATGTACATTATTATTATGTGTAATAAAATTTAATTTTATTTCTGCATCCCCCCGCCAAAGGTGCTTCATATCTGACCTGCTCCAAAACAGATAATCAGCTCTTTCGGCAACGGTATGCAGAAAAATAGTATACACACCACGTTCGGAGGTAAAGAAATGTCCTAGATTTCACGATATCCGCCCTCGGCTTTGCCTCGGGCGTTTATTCACGTCAAACCTGCAACATTCTTGACCTCGCTCACTAGGTGCGTAATATACAATAAAAAACAAGTTTTTGAGTTAATGACATGATTTCTACATGACTTCTATATATTTGTTCGAAGAATGAGATAAACTAATAACGTCTCCAAAAATATATATATTTGATAAATTAGCTACTGTAAAAGAATTTTAATTGCATAGTTTTTTAAAATTTACCAAGTATCTCTATGCAGCAAAAAAATATTGTATTTTTGACCGTCGAATGCACGTAATGTAATACAGAAAAAAAATGACAGCAACAGAGTGTAGCATTTCGAAACATTATGAATATAAACCCCAAAAATAAAGGAGTGCACAAGAAACTGAATCTTGCAATTGGCCTTAAATATCTACCAATACATGCAAACTTACAGTTTTAACTGTGTAACTGACATATTTTCGTGTAATATTAAAAGTAAAAACGAGGTTAAAAGCGGTTCTAAAAGGATATGAGAGGTGTTCAATAATGTCACCCCTATGGGTTGAAAAATGGGGTTAAACATAATAAAAACGGCTGAAGTTGATACATGTGAAAGTTGGACCTTCGTACAATCCATTCAGATCACTTTCACAAGATTTTGATGTTAATTATATCACTGATAAATAACTAACATCTATCACTGATTGCTGTTACTGCTGCTTCGAAGTTCCCTAATGCTTTGTGCAGTAATTTGCAGTGGTTCCTTGAACTACACGGATTAGTTCGTGGCCAGTAAGACGTTGCAGTTTCTGCTCATTCTTCTATCGTCGGAACCACTTTCAGCGGGCCTCCTTCGTTGTATCTCGCTCCTTAGCGTAGTCTGATACTATTGATACTCTTAAACTGCACCCAAGTTGCCTCAGCAAACACGTTATGCCTTACTTGTGTAAGGTACTCGCGAGTCACTGGAGTCAAGAGTAGACTTAAACCTTAGAGGACAGGTGACAGACGTAAGAAGGTCAATTTTTCCTCTTAATGGTGAGTTTTTATAGCGTCAGAGCAAGTAAAAGAGGCCTTTGATTGAATTAGGTCAACCAATGAGCGATGTTCTTGCAGACTGCATTGACAGCAAAACAGTAGGCTTGCACGATGATGTTACATGTTATGATTTCATAAATTAGGAAATAACAATACAACAGTACCAATCGTATCTGTTTGACAAGTGCAATTGAGGTTTTGGATCAGTAATGATGAATGCTTGCATCAGCTATAGAAGAACGCCATATACAAGTTGAAGTGTGACAGTAAGTTAACAAATTTCGCACTTAATCCTTTTGGAGATTTTACAATCAATTTAAAATATAATAAAATAATGTGATGATAACAAATTTTAAATTGGTATACATTATTAGAAATGAACAATCAGTGCGCAACTAAACTACTTATTCATACAAACAATACGATGTATGCATTCATACATATTACGTACAATTTCAATACATACATGCATTTTTACAACGAGGCTGGCCATATTATATGTTAGCCCTTTATGAAACATTTACCTTAAAGCTAACACACACACAGGCATACAAGTAACGTATTAGCTCCACTTGTCATATGAGTTTACTGTACATACACAATGCGTCTTGTGTGAATTTTATCGATGAATTGCATTTTCACTTATATGATTCGTTTGTATCAACTCGGGATGTAACACAGGTTCTATGGATACATTTACTTATGACTGTCCGTGCAAGCATGCGTTTGACGACGCATCAGGATATTTTATTTCGGTATTTAATTTTGCTACGGATTTCTCTCCGTGTAGGTATAGACTTGTAACTAGTAACTATAAGCAATAGCCGCATTATAGGGGTGCAGTTATAGTAGTGTGCGTATCACATAAATCTTACCAATATATAAAGTAAGGTCGCTAAAACCGTTGTAATCGCTAACGACCAAAACTACTGAACCGATTTCGCTAAAACTTTGCATACCGATTCTTGACACTTCCTAGATGGATAGTTTCTATCTATTTTTTTATTATCTTTTAAAGAAGATAATAGAAAAAGCAATAAATAAGCTCAAAGATTGCCAGCTTATCATGTCAGTTCAGTAAAATCCGATAAGTGCCGTCGACATAAAATCGAAACTACCTGCAAGAGAATTAAATAAGTGTGGTTATAATAGGCAGGAGTGTCGCGACAGTTACCGCATTTTTTTACTGGCCGTTTATCGAGCTGCATCGAGAATATACATGAAATTCAAGCATCTGGGAATCTCGGATACCGACAAAACTCTTCTCTAATGGGGAAGTGATCTAGGTTTACTTCCATCCTCAACCTCTAGGATTGACGAACGCCTCCACTAAAAACTTATTCTAACCAATAACGTCTCCAGCAGAATACCAGGAGACGTGTCTAGCCACAGCACAACCTGCTCTAACACTTCACAGCTATGTGGGTGTTCCACCATCTAGCCTAGTGCCATCAGAGAATTTTTTACTGCAAATGAAAGTCAGGGAAGACAGCCCTAAAGAGTACGAGCAGCCCGAATGGACTCCTTCTTAGTGATCGTCCCAACGGCATACCTACAGAGAAGGTACTCTCTAGGCCCACTTCCCCAACTAACGATGAGCAGTTGGTTATCCGGGGAATGACCTGAAGACGAGATATTCTTTGGTCAGCGGTGTATCTCCCTCACGTACGGTCTCCGTATACAGAAACTCCGAGGGTAAGAGTCAAGCTACCCACAGCCAGCTCTTCATCATTAGGAATAATAATAAGAAATAGCTGGAAGTTTTACCACTGGGCCTATTCAGGGCTATTATAAGTATTTACGTTTCCTACTTAACCATCAATCTCATCGGTTTTGTTAAGGGCCACCTAAGTTTAAAGTACCTTGCCAACAAATACATTTTTACTACCATTTCTGGAAGCAATTCGTCGACTAAGAGACTATGATTACTAAAGACGGCCACTATAAAACCAAGCCAGTCATTTACTAGCAGTCGTCACGAGCGGAGTTGTTCTTCGCAAGGCTGGGAGCCCCAGCGACCGACGACCCTACATTACCTTCTCGACTCTAAGCATTCGACCAGGAATCACCGATCCTCTCCAAGGTCTGCGCTGGGTGAATCTATAACAGTTATGGAGGAAAAAAAACTTGAGCCCACGGGCAAGTATCACAAACCAATCTCCCCATTTTAGATCACCAAAACAACTGAGTCTGCAAAAAAAAGAAGGTGCTTGAGACACCAACGTTTTCGACGTTATACCAGGAGACGTTGGGAAAGATCTCTACAACTAGCTCCAAAGCTTCAGACTTCGTAATTTTTCTCCTGATCAGTCTGAGGCTTCAACAGCAGGCCAGAAAAGATGACCCTGAGGTATCCAGGCAGTCACGATTGCTGTAAACTTCAGTCGAGAAAGAGTTTAGCTCAGTGTAGAAGCTCACCGGTCCTTTTTAGGGCCATTGGACGTTGGACTACCTTGCCAACAAATATATTAGAACTTACCAAAGTTGACAGAAAACAGCCTTTACGGGTCACAAAAGTTTTAACCATGCCAAAAGTCAAAAGGGTGAATTGGAAGAAACACTTTAAATGTCTTTCATGAATACAATTTTAGGCGTCAAGAAACTGACGCAGAAAATTTATCGAGATTGGAACAGCATCGTCAAAATTGACAAATAAAGAATCCATCACGTGAGAGATCAGCTTTTCATTGTACCCTCACGGTAATCTTTTAAATCTTTCAGTTTTTTCAATAAGTAGAAAGTGTATTTGTATTTTTTTAGCATAATCAAATTATTTTTAATTTTTACAGCTTATTATTTGACCAAATAAACTGTATGGATTCCGAATAAATATGTTTTTAATAAGAAGATTTTTGTCCTGAGAATTGTCAGGAATATGTGGAAAATTTCCAACTGAAAACGTTTCACATTACATGTCAATACACTACGGTGTTCCATTAAGTAAGTCTCGGGCGAAGTCGAGACGGGGGGCCGTATATAGGCAAGCTCGGCAAGCTGCTCGTCATTCAGCAGCAGCAGCGCTGTTAGTGTAGTAGAATTAGCTACAAATCATAACGATATCCCCAAAATTCTGACTGGCTTGAAAAAAAATATGATAGTAGTTTTAATGTATTATAACAAATTGAAACATAATTTAACAAGTAGAAATGTCAGCAAGAGCCCCCAAAAAATGGCAAAAATGGCCAAAACACATTTTTCGCGTCTAGAAGGAAATTAAAGGATCGTACATAAAAAGTGTTCCGTAAACAAGACTGGCAATTTTAAGACGAATAAAATAAGCCACGTTGGGTTGAGATTGGTACAGCCGTTTTTTCGCAAATCGCAAAAAACTGCCATTCTTAGCCATTTTTATGAAACCTAATAATAAGCACTATACAGAATATTTAGAGCTGAAATATGGTCACCAGTTAGATATAATCGGCCTTAACGTACAAACAAAATTTCAGATTTAGTAATTCTAAGATTTCTGCGGACCGCAGCAAAAACTGAAATAAAGTTTTCTCGAAAAGTGACCATAAAAAAGTTGTTAGCTATCATAGGTACATTATTCAAACATATTTTGCTTCTTCTATATTTACTTTACAACTACGTAAGACGCCATCCATTTGAACTAATTAGGAGTATCTTAAAAACTGATTGCAAAAAAAGCACATTTCGTTTTGAACGCGCTTGAGGAAAAATGCATGCGGAAAGTGGGCGAGATCTCCAGAGGCGGCTAGTCAAGCGGCTGATTCCACTGACCAAAGAGCAAAAAGCCGTTTTTTGTAATCAATTTTAAAGATTTTTTTACTTAGTTAAAATGAATAACGTTTCAGGTAGATGTAAAGTAAATATAGACAAAGCGAAATAAGTTTGAAAAATGTACATATGTTGGCTAACAACTTTTTATGGACACTTTTCGAGAGGACCTTTTTCCGCTTTTTTTTGTGGTTCGCAAAAAGTTTAGAACCGATTAAGCTGAAATTTTGTGTGTATGTTAAGGGCTATTATATCTGACTGGCGACCAAATTTTAGCGGTAAATATTGTATTGAACACGAATTATTAGGTTTCAAAAAATTGACTCAAAATAGCAGATTTTTGCTATTTGCGAAAAAACGGCAGAACCGATCTCAAACCAACACGGCTAATTTTGTTAGTCTTAAAATTGCACATTTTTTTAACCCAACGCTTTATTATGTACGATCCTTCGGATTTTTTAACTTGGACGGAAAAAACATGTTTTGATCATTTTTGCCTTTTTTTTGGAGCTCTTGCTAACATTTCTACTAGTTAAATTTTTATTTTTATTTGTTATAATACATTGAAACTATCACCCAATTTTTTTTGAGCTAAATAGAATTTTCTGGGCCAAAAAACTAATTCTACCATACTATGTACTGTATATTTATGGGTGCAAGTCACAGCCGCTGGAGAAGAGAGAGACCACGTGATCATGTCGCAAAACTATGTCAGTTTTTAGAAAGTCACTTCACAAGCCGAGATTCTGAACGTCCTATAAAAAGCTTCGAGTCAATAAAAAATTTGTGAAAAATAAGCATGTACTGTGAAAATATTGCTCTTACAATTCAATTATGGTAAACTAAAGAACAATGCTTTCGGTACTATTTTCTATAACTATTTCTTCATTCAAAAAATAAAGGCTTTATCGTAAATAATTAAATTACCTTTGCGCCGTTTTTTCAAATTCGATCTCTAAAAATGCACACATTACATTATTCAAGCTCAAAGGTACCTCAGGTTTAAAGGTTCTATGAATGATGATTCTTTTCAAAAGCGATACCAAGAACATGTCAGTCCAAGCTATCGATAGAAACTTTTCATGTTCAGAAGTAAAGTAATAAGCTGATGTTTTCTACAAAAAAGTTTTTTACTGATCCTTTAAGACAATACAACGAATTTTATTTGTTTGCTTCCATGACCTGTCTTCTGATTCAAAAGTTTGATGCATGTACAGAAGAGCAAGGTTTTCTTAATTAGAAACAAAATAACGTTAAATAATTTTTAATTCTTCGACATTCCATCATCATAAATGCTTTCTGAAACTAAAAACTACGCAAGGAATTTTCATAATCGAAAAAGAATCACGATTGACCAACTTTTTTAAAAATTATATCGATTTGAGTGTACCGATCAATAACACTCATAGCAATTGCAGCATCTTCAAATGTTTGATAATTATTCTTGTTATGAGTTCTTAAATTTTCAATGAGATAAATTTTCCTATTTGTGAAACATGTTGCTATTCATGAAACATCATAATTTATGTCTTTGTCGTGCAATTTCGTTCTTATAAAGATTGTGATGGTTGTATTTTATTTATCTTTATGGATTCATAGAAAAGTCTTATTGAAATTAAAATAAACCATTCATTTACACCATTTATAAACGATATTATGTATAGAGATAAAATCTATCTTTTGAACCGGTGGTACCTGACTTCAATAAGTAGTTTATATAATATTAAGGTAGAAATTAACGTTATAATATTGATTTTTGCATCCTAATTATACTTAAAAAGATTGACTGTCAGGAAATAAGAGTTTTTGAAAGTTCTACCTCACGTTCTTAGAACTTTGACCATAAGGTATGTTTTGTTATAGCAAATGCTAAAGTCAGCAAAAATTGCTTTAACATTATTTGGTATTGACTACAGTGGACTGTAACACGGGGGTGGCATGATTAAGCTTTAAGGTAGTTGTTTGATTATTAGGTGCTGATGTTAGTGCACTTCTAAGGTGCCAGATCAAGTGGATCTCAGCATGCAACACAAATGAATAAGAAAATGAATATAATTCGAATAAACACTGCTGCTTTCAAGATTCTGAACAGTGGTTCTTTCATAAAATGATTCTGAACAGAATGACATAATATCTTGAGAAATCATTTGTTAAGTTACAATACACTTCCTCTCAAAATTGTAGAGTAGGCTGATAAATATAAGCACAAGAAAATGACAAATAAAAATTAAATGCTAAGCATGTACCCTTACGGCAACTAAGCATTCCTTTCCTAAAAGTCGTAGCCTAGTTATTTATTTACTGAATATAATTAAGTAAAAAATTGACACAATAAAGCTTACGCAATACTTAACATACTGCCATCTTGAAATGTATGTGTTTACAGGCTTAACCAAAAGATATTAAAACAAACACAGACATAAATTTTTGTGTCCTACAGGACTGTAAAAAATGCTGTAGTAAAATCACTATGCTCAGCATAGGTAAAGTGAAGACATATGCTCAGCATAGAAATTTTACTATCGGTTCGTAAAATGTTTTTCCCGGATAGTAAAATTAAATGTCAAGATAGTAATTTTCAGCCAAGCCGAAATCATCAGAAATTTTTTGCGATCGCGTAGTAATTTTACTATTCCAAGTGTAAAAGTCATATCTTGGATATGAGAAGCACTATCGTACTGTTCATAGTTCCATTTTCACTAAAAGGGTTATGTTATTATTTCTTCACATTACAGACACATCTTCACACACAATTAAGAAACGTGATGATTTGTAGAGATCCAAAATATTTAGCTATTGGTCTACTAAGGTGTATGCCCACGATGTCATGAAATGATACATAACCTGAAAAGTGTTTACTTTCCAGAATGCTTTCGCTATATGAACAATTTACCTAATACTTACTGATTAAGAATTTGTAAGAGCACTGATGATAAATTTACTTTTAATCCTTATCACAATTATTGATTATAGTGCAAGAGCGCGAAGCACGAACCGTAAATTAGGTAGAAATATACATGTACAATAATGTAGTCAATGCGAGATTCCCTTACCCCCAACAAGAGTAATAGCTGCATGTAACTTTAATACTAGATATTACTTTTACTATCTCGTGTAATTTGGATCACTGTACTTTTACCATCGGAGCGCAATATTACTATCATCTCGTATTTTTCCGAGGGATGTTAAACGTATTTTCACTATCGGAACGTAGAATCTCCATTGTCTTGTAATTTTAATAGCCGACTGTATTTATCATGCAGCTAGTAAAATTGATATGCTGAGCATAGGTCTCACTGTTACCTATGCTGAGCATATTAATTTTAATAGCGGATAGTAATATCAATACATTGCTAGTGAAATTACGATGCTCAAGACATAGTTTTCGCTATCAGATATCATAATCACTGTGCTCAAGATAGTAAAAAAAAGTTACTATCCACTAGTGATTTTACTACAGCATTTTTTACAGTGTAGATTGCATGCAAGCATAGAAAAGCATCAACTGCTAGTATTTTGAGGTTGAGCACAAATTTTACATAACCATTCCTACGATCTTTCACATCGGATATCGTGATCTAAAATTTTGAATTGGTACTTAACTTGACTCAATAACCAATATTTATAAAAAGTCGTTTGAAATTTCAATGTAATATTCGCACCTTTGACTCGGAAGTCATGACAGAACCACCTTAACCGATCAGGACAGTGATTTAGAAACGGTTAGTAAATAATTACTCTTCGGGCACCTAACAGTGTTCGAAGCAACAGTTATAAAAGAATACGAACTTATATTTAGATAAGAAAGTCACAAACTATTTATTTACATGCTATTATAAAAATGTTCAGGTGGGCCTCAATATAAAGGGCTTTGAGCATCAAGTCCCCTTACATATGACTGTGATAGTATACAACGAGTTCTTCTAGCTGTACGAATTGTAGGTAGACTGATTCAAAATTATTTCGAAGGGCAGTGCACATCTTTATGTGTGTATGTGTATGAAGAAAGATAGAAACGTATGTGAAGTTAATACAAAACAATATAGGAAATACAAAGACAACTAAAAAAAAGATATACATTGCTTTTAAGGTTGGAGAAGGTCTTTGTTTACATTTATTACAGTAGCGTTTGCAGAATGTGTGACTAAAATAAAGACACAAATGTAACAATGTGTCGATCACCCGTGTGAATTTGAAAGTGTATAGCTAAATTAATAAATGCGTTTAAGACTTACTTGAATAGTAAGCAAAAATAGAATAGAAAGCATTGAAAATAAGTTCCGAGGACTTGCAGCTCGTTTTGTGTAACGACATCACGTCAAATTTTTTTCTTACGATTTATATTTTGCAAGATTTAACTTTAATGAATTAGTAATTCTCAACCGTATATTATTGCACAAAGGGGAGTACAAGTACGTGTACCCGGTGGCGCAAGAATATCTTTCTATCTTGGCGACGTCTGTGCCATCAGAACGTCTTTTCTTCCATGTGGGCTTGATTGCAAATCAGCTACGGACTCAGCTGCCAGGAAAATTACTGGAAGTACTAGTATTTTTAAGATCATGTGACGACGGCTTCTGGTTTAAATGATGTGATTTTCTGTGTGATTTTCGTGTGATTTTCTTTGCCAAATAACTATGTACCTATAATTCCTGTCTCAAGACTGATACTGTTCAAGAAATACTTTTCATTATTATATTCATTAGTGCCTTATTTTTGTCTTGATGCACAATGAGCGGTAAATTTATATTATGTTTAAATGTTTGAAATGTATTCAAATGTACTTAAATGTAAATAAATAATTAAATTTAAAAAAAAGTTTATTCTACGAATATCAAAAGTGCAATTTGTTTCTATATACATTGCTTATTTTTTGATAAGTATTAAACTACTCTTCAAACAATTAATTACCTACGTAGTTTGTGTGTGTGTGTGTGTGTGTGTGTGTGTCTGTAAATATATATATCGAATATTCGAATATATTCGATATATAACGATAGAGTCAAAGAACAAGAGCATACAGTGGACGACAATGGATAAAAAAAGAGTCAACACAGGTAAATTGTTGTGTTAATATACAGTGGTAATTATGTAAAATGATGTAGTGCAACTCTTAAGTTAAATACGTGTTGTACTAATAAAGAAAATAATAAAGAGCTTTTTTAAAAAAGTTATTAATTTACCAATATTATTTATTAAAAATACAAGGTTAACTGATTTATTACCATAATAAGTTAACTATATTATGCATTATACTTTGATGAACTTGTGTAAATCAACTTTTAGCTATAATATACCATGGGATTCTTCTTTAAATTATAATTAATTTTAAGGATATTCCATCCATTAGCAGATGGAAGAATTTGCAGGACAGAAGGAAACAAGCAGCGAATGAGGATTTGGCAGCGTCGCACGGGTTTTCAATGTTTGTGTGTTCAAGTATGTACACCCACTATCAGCTGTTGTTCCTAGTCATCATATACCACGGCATCTTATGTTTATTTAATTGATGAGACGTTAATGTGGTTTCGAGTCAGACCTCATAATAAGGTTTTTTCAAAGACTGTGCACATTGTACATACACCCACATACATATATGCATGTACTCACGGTTATATAATACACAACTTCAATTTTTTTCTGTAGAACTAATCAATGCATCGTTGCAAAATTTAGTGTGCATTGTACTAATACTGTTTTCTGTGATGAAAAAAAAATCGACTTAAGATTTGACCCAATGTATTGTAATAAAAGAATGAACATTTGGATCGAATTTCACAAACATTTATTAGCCCAGTAAATAAGCCGGAAAATACTGTAAAATGTGGGAAACCTAGGAAACAGCACCGATTTAAAAAATTTTTTTTTACGTGTTCCTTAGACCTTCAGGAACATTTATCGGCACTGACCCCGGTCCCGCGTGCAAAATCAAGGGTGGATGTCGGAACCCCCCCCCCCCCAAAACACCCCAAATGTAAAAAATTTATAAAAGCAATATTTTTCCTCAGAAATACCTTTTAGTAGGTATTTTTGGTCGCTGATCATGAATCTGAAGTCCAAATTTCAAAATAGAGCACTTTACAGCGGGATTTGGGCCATTTTTGGCCTAAAAAACCATTTGTTCGCTCAAATATGATGAGATACTGCGTTTAAAAATTCCCTCTATTTTTACGTTTCTATTTTGACCTTTCATAAGAATGAACCCCATGGTGCCCCTCTTCTTTACTGCTTCAGATATTGCCTCGACACAGCTTTTTAACCGCTATACCTCTACAAGAACGCATGGCTCACCAATCTCACCATAAAGTTGATGTAGCTAAGCATTGTTCATTAATTTTTTAAAAAGATTTTTTTCGTATAATTATTGTTTCTATTAAAGTTATGATCATATGAATACATTACATGTCAGGGAAAAAGTCATCTGTTTAAAAAATCTCATCTGCTAATTTGCGTCATATAGCAGGTTCATTTAAAGAATATGTAAATGATATCGATCAAGTATTAAGTGGTGGAGTAGCATGCTTGTTAGAGTTATACAATTGCAAAGTAAATGCGTCTGATACTACTCTTTCGGCGGAAAAACAACTGTGCAAGGCCAGATACGCATTGTTTTTGAAAAAAAATGCTCAAAATCTTAAATCAACGAAGAAAAATACAGTCAATGTTGGCATGTTACCTCCAGCCCTGAATAGTTTCAGGGAACATCTGAAGCGGGTGTACTATCAGGTACAATCGTGGATCGGTTTCTTAATGCCTAATCATGAAAATACAATCCCAACCCTAAATCCCACAGATTGGGGTTGGAAGTTGATTGACGGCGTCTTGTACCCCGTAAGGATGACGGAACCGCCAGCGCCAAGAAAAATTTTGGATGCTATTTTGTGTGGCTGCCACAGTGGACGCGGAGCACCTTGCGGTTGTCGCAAGAATGGCGTATTTTGCTCGCAAGCGTGTAGAGTTTGTGGTGGACAAAGCTGCGACAACCACGAGATATCTGACACAAATCATGATGAAATAATTTGTTCCGATCGAATACCAGACGAGGAGGAGACCAGCGACGCTGGAGAAGAAGCAACAGACAGTACAGTGCCAGTTTTGGAAAATGATTCAGATTATGAGTGAATTGCCCTATTGTATTTTACATGTAATTAATTTCTAATTTTTTTTAATAAAGATTGTCTCATTCTTATATCACTGTCTGAATACGTGCAGCATTGCAATTATTTATTGTTATAATTTGCTTCCTTTCCCCACCTATCAAAGTATTTTAAAACATCACTAAATACAGTAAGTTTGAAACAAAGTTAATGATGTACTACTTTAATGCTTGAACAATGTTTGTCTAGTGGCACTCTATTCTACAAATCCCGCTGTAAGGTGCACTATTTGTAAATTTGGACCTCAGATTCGTGATCAGCGACCAAAAATACCTACTAGAAGGCATTTTCGCACCAAAACATCGATTCGACATGTTTTAGCGGAAGAAATGGCTTTTTAGGCCAAAAATGGCCCAAATCCCGCTGTAAAGTGCTCTATTTTGAAATTTCGACCTCAGATTCGTGATCAGCGACCAAAAATACGTACTAGAAGGTATTTCTGAGGAAAAATATTGCTTTTATAAATTTGGGGTGGTTCGGGGGGTTCCGACATCCACCCCTCCCTTGATTTTGCACGCGGGACCGGGGTCAGTACCGATGAATGTTTCTGAAGGTCTAAGGAACAGGTAGAAACAAAAATTTTTAAAATCGGTGCTGTTTCCTAGGTTTTCCACATTTTCCGGCTTATTTACTCCACTATATGGCAGAAAACTATCTGTATAGAATGTGTTCTAAGATATCTGTAAAGAACATACTTTACAAATAAATTCTCATTCCACTTACATTTAGTCAGATAAACTGATTGGTAAAATTTACATTGAACAATGGTAAGTTTTGTTTCCTAATGGAAGAACCTTACAAATACTGTAAAACGAAATACTCTCAATTTCAGAGTTTATATTTTACTTACAAGTGGAAGCTCATAAAAATAATATCAAATTATTGGTGATCTAATCGTATTAATAAAAGTATGCCAAAGGAAAGCATATAAGAAAATAAAAATTGAGCTGTACTTATATTCATGTAAATATTTTTTTATTCTCAAAAATATGAAACGTCGAAACTTACCGCCGACTATAGCTATGAAACTTGATAGACTTGAGCAATAAACTCATGATAGGAAAACTGATATCAAAATTTTTTCTATAAATTGGCTTAGTCAACCCTACACCAGCAAACATTGCTCGACTTGTGAGATCTTCATCATAAATGTGATCATATTTTTTTATGTCATCCAGCTCAAAATTAAATATCAAATGATTTTCACCTGATCTTGATCTGAAAATTATAAGGAAATTATCATAATACTGATAATAATATTTAAATATGTGTAAAATTAAGCATTTAAGTTACTTTTACTCCTCATCAGCTCAACGTTTATTTGTACAGGTAAATTTATAAAAATGAATTTNAAGCTGAATAATAAAGCTTGAGAAAGCTTCATACTTATTTGTTGGCAGAGTTTTTTTTAATTGTTTTATTTAAATATTTGACTTTTTCGATAATTTGGACATGACGATGCGTGTAATTTTTTTCAAAAAATTCAAGAATTTAGACTTATTAGTCACAGTGATGCTTTAACTTTAGTAATTCGAAGTAACAAGTCACTTTAACATTTATAATGACATTACAAAGATTCAAAAAAACCTTTAAACAAAAAAATAATTAAAAATCACGTTAATATTTTAAAATACAGATAAAAAAATATCAAATAGCAAAATATTGTAAAAAATTGTTACAAATTCCAAAAATATATAAACCAACAAAATGAAAGATGTATTTTCTGCGTGGAGAAACACAAAAAAAATAAATAAAGAAATGGCAGATAAATGAAGCGCAACAATAATATCAAAATCTGTTTTTTTTTTAATTTAATTGTACAAGAATTATTGGACCGTGCAAAGGAAATTATTGTACACATACTAAAATTTCAGACAATTTTAATCACAATTAAAAGAGAAACAGCGATTTACACTTTGTTATAAGCTAAAGCACGGGGGTCAGTGCACCGAGCTTGCAGGGGGAGCATCACTAGTATGTATACATATATTTACCTAAGCCTATTCGGCCCAGATGAAGAATTTGGTTAACAGTTGAATTTGCAGTTATCCAACCTCACACATACTATTATTTCCTTTTGCTATAAATACAACCATACATAGTACTCACATCCCACCCTCGTTACCAGTTTGTTTTGTTACGTTTCTTTTCCACTTATTTTATTTTCAAATTTATTTGCATCTAACTTTAGTCTTGTGTTTACAATAATAATATCATACCACGTCATCTCACTAACATACAGTAAAGAAAACAACTGAATATAGATACACACAATTCAATACTATCCAATAAACAGATGTCTTTTTTAAATATAACATGCATTTTTTTTCTTTTAAGAGTCTTTACAAAAAATACATACATATTTGAACAATTTTTTAATTTCTTGTATCCTTTATCATACCTTTTAAACAGACTTAAGACTTTCCTCATACCCAATTCACTTGTCACATAATTATTAATTACTCTCTTTCACTCATACCTATTTTCATGCCATTCAGCGCTTACTTCACACCCAGTTATAATATGCTCTAGCGTTCCAATATTCTTTTTACATAACATACATAAGTTTTTTTCTGCACTCCTCCAGTATTTGTTCCTAGGATCGCAATTACCACATCTGATCTTTGCAATCACTTTGATATCAGTCTAATCTCTTTCTACTCCTATTTAGGAATGTTAGCAAAGATTCCGTCATAATACTTTTATGTCTTTTGTTGTATCTCGCCTTCCTTAACGTACTATCCAATCTCTGTTTATCAATATTGGTTAAACACTATTTAATTTTCTAATTTATATTTACGTTTCGTTGTCTCTACATTAGTGAGCATATAGGGCTCCTACCAACAAAAAAAGCTATTTCTACGCTAAATACACCCTGGAAGTTCCAAAGAAATAAAGTTAGAAGTTGTATCAAAGACAGTTTACCAATATTATAAGTGTATAAGTGCCTATATGTATACTGATAATAATATTTAAATATGTGTAAAATTAAGCATTTAAGTTACTTTTACTCCTCATCAGCTCAACGTTTATTTGTACAGGTAAATTTATAAAAATGAATTTAAATTAATTATTTTTTCTACCTTGGGTGTTTTTAAAGGACGAATGCGCCCTTGGTAGGAAAAATAGGGTTCGCACCTTGTGCGCATCCAACCACGGCAAACACAAAGAGTCCTGGTGCTTGCCCTGGTAGCGTATACCACCAGGGACGAAAACTACCATAACATGTCTGAAGATCTAAATACTGCTGTGAGAATAATCCTGAACTAATTTTACTAAGTCTAGTACGAACTCAATGAAGCAAGTAAATATACATTAAGTCGAAGCCAAGAGAGTTAACTTTGATAATAACCACTTGCTGCAAAGGTAATGAAGTTCTTATCATATTGGATTTACTAGGCTTTAAAAATATCGTACAAATACTTATATAAGAGACATTATTCTGTATTAATTTTATATGACTGTTCATATTTAAGGCTTTACATAATACACCAGACTAAATGGTATTCAATTCTGATAGTTATTGGGATGAAAAAACAGACGTAAGCTAAACAGTAAAATATAATTATTTATAATTGTAAAAGTTGTGATTAACGCAAAGAGATTTATTGATTTAAATATACTTATGAAGAAACTTTAGGTAAATAAATAAATAAATTGTTTTACTAATAAACAGTTTCCTTAATTATAACTAATTGTGTGACTTTGATTAAAAAGTACGAAATAAATCACAAACATAAACTGATTGTAAACTGCAGCTTATTTATGTATACACTAACAAGTACATTATTTATTCATTTAACAATGCATACAAAAACATAGTCAATGATTTGTTTGTTTCTTTATAAGTGTCAAAACTTATGCCATACAAGCTTTTTGACACAGAGTTTGTAAATTTATTAGATTAATACTTTTTTAGCCTTTTATATTTTCTTTTTTTTAGCAATCACAAAAGTCTAACATATGTGCCGTTACATAATGTTGCCTACCTTTTATTCAACTAAACTCGATATTTTTTAGTGTACGTTTAATTTCCACGATAATTTTTTTATTAGGCACACTATGCATTTTAACGATTGCATTAATCGCACACAATTAGTGATGAATACTTATGATATTTAAAAAAAAAAAAAATTGAAAATTATAACAAGGAGTCGAGTTGTACCATATTTTTTTACGTTAGCTTGACTTGCAGATTTCCTTTTATAGTTCTTCTCAACGAGATTTTTAATTTCTTTGCTGAGGATTTTTGTTAGTTTGGTTGTCAATTAAAATTTGAATTAGGTTTCCTAAAATTAATTTTTCCAATCTGTATGTGACCTTCAATGTTACTTTCAATATAACCTGCATACCTGCCTTCAAAGTCCCTTTTTTTAAGTGTACTACTTTTAAACAAGAGGGCATTTTAATGATGTTCAAGACAAATAGATAAATATTTTATTTGTCATGTGATATGACTAGGTATTTATATAAATAGCGGAATAACAGTAAATATTAAGAGAATAAAGTTTTTAACAAAAATTGACTTTAAAGACTCGAAAAATTAATGGTACATTACGTCACTAGGGCACAAAGTACAAACATGAGCGCCCAAATCGCGCGATTGTTGTATGTTGGTGCCCAAGTCACGTATAATGTTTTTCTTACCAAGGGCACAAAGTGCAATTTTGTGCTCGTGGGCATACTTTGCGCCCGGTAAATGACTTTGGACTCTAAGGCAGAAAAGTACTTGGGGCCCAAAGGGAGCAAAAAATTTTTTTGCTCGTGGACCTAAAGTAATTCTAAGGGCATGAAGTATGACCCAAGGGCGCAAAGCGGTAGTTGCACTTTGAGCCCATGGTAAGAAAAGTATAAAAAAGTATAGAGACTTAAGCTCAATTTTTGTCCTTGATAAAAATAAGAATTAAAAAATATCGGTCAAAGAATTTATGAGATGTCAGTATTAGTATGCTTAAGCACAAACATACACCCGGACAAAATTTTTATTTCTTAATAAATTATGTCACAAGAGTAATCAGGCACTTCTGGCTTAAAGTTTTTTTTATGATTATTAAACGATAACGTAAGCTTATATTGGTTAAGAGTGTATAAAAGCAGTATTTTTAAATTTCTTTGTTCCTAGAGGCTTAAAAGCTTCCAACTTAATAAAAAATCATCTGAAAATTTGAGCTTTTAATGCTGAATCTAAGATAATCTGCATTTCAACCTAAGCTTCTGATGGATACAGCACGAGAAATTTTTTTTTCGTTTTATAGAATTATCACTCGGGGGCATTAATATTATAAAGTATATTAAATATGTCTTCTACGCTTTTTGAATTTTAAAATAATTCATGTAATTGTATAAACCTAAATGCAAATATAATTAATAAAAATTTAACAATACATTTTTCAATACAAGAGTTTATTTAAACCATATATATGATAATATAGATACTTACATGGAAGTAAAGCTTTAAGCTCTATAACTTTTAAACCAATAGACTTACTTTAAAAAAAAATCCTATAAGATGTAAAAAAGTGGGGGGAAGCTGTACGTACTCTCTTTTAACGTGTCTTAACCAGGAAGAGGGGATAGGGCTATACCTGGTTTGACTTTCCCATTTTCCTTTACATATTAAAAAAAAGCAAAATTCATAAAGATTACAATATTAGGCCACTACAAACAGTTTACGAAATTAATAGTGCAAAAACAGGAGATAACTCGGTAAATAACGCATCTACAAAAATGAGCGGTGAATATCAGATAACTATTTGAAAAAGTTATAATGTTTCATCACATTTACCGCAGTTAACACCTTTATGTTTAGCTGTTGCCAAGAGTACGTCTTATGAATTTAGTATGTATGTGTTTGCTTTATCACTCAACTTAACAACTTTTTGATTTTATTTTAGCGGGTATGTTTTGAGTGTACATTATTTGACGATTTAATTCTGTTTATCAGTGTAGCCAGCGTTGGGAAGTTCCAAAGAAATAAAGTTAGAAGTTGTATCAAAGACAGTTTACCAATATTATAAGTGTATAAGTGCCTATATGTATACATCCTCATAGACGAAGCTTTGTATCAGTAAAAAATCATATTTCAAGATCTGAACGACTAGTTTTGATGTTCTAGGGCTTAAAATTTTTCTTTTCCAATCCTTCATGGCTACTCGAAAAAAAAAGAAGTATATACCGTATTAAGGTAGTTAAAACAGTTTTTGATGGTCTAGAACTGTTTTTTTTTTTTTTTCCCCATTAACCTG
>NW_019379660.1:441810-486179 GCF_000648655.2 Copidosoma floridanum
TTTTTTTTTTTTTTTTTTTTTTTTTTTTTTTTTTTTTTTTTTTTTTTTTTTTTTTTCATTATAGCACATTTTTACGAGTCTTTTCTTTCCTATCCCCTCGATTTTCTCCTCATACTTTAAGATTCTCACACATTCATTCGGTACACGTCTCTTTCCGCACGATGTTTCTTAGTGTACTAAAGTGAAGCTTCAAAACCCACTAATAATAATTCAGTTGTATTTATTCCAGCTCCTATCTTTCAATCCAGCCTTATATTTTCGCCCCAAACGACATTAAACTTTTTAACAAATACTCATACAAAATTTTTTTTTCCAGAAGTCATTTTTAAATTTCCTTTGCCCCAACCCCTAAGTTCTCTTAGCCGCTACCAAATCTTTTTTACTCAGTTTTCTTAAATGGTTTTTAAAAATCTGTATTAAATTTAAAAACAAAACCCAAATATTTAAACGTATTTACTTCTTCTATCTCCTCGTTCTTATATGGCCATTTTTCCTTGCCACTATTCCTTTCTTTGTTAAATACTAAGACTTTATTTTTTTTTCATGCTTGGTATCAAATTTCTTTTCTTTAAAAACCTTTTTAATGTAACGCTTTCCAGTTAAGAGCTAATAATACCAAGTCATCTGCATGTGCCAGTGACCAGATCTTAGTACCTCCCACAATCACTCCATGTACGTTTCTGTCTTTAAAATTTTTCTTAAATGCCGCTGTGTATATACTGAACAAAATAAGACTAAGCACACACCACTGCATAACTCCTTTCGTGCTTCAGAGACCGTCAGACACTATATCTTCTTGATTAAATATTGGCTTATGACCTTTTTTTACATCACCTCCCATGATTTTTCTCTATTGAACTACTTACTTTGTCGAATACTGCTTTGAAATCGACAAAACTCGCGTATATCCTTGCTTTTTTTATTTAAGCCATCTGCACTATATGGTTTAAAATATATACGTTGTCGATGGTAGACTTGGGTTTTCGAAATTCAGCCAGTGTATCCAGCAGTACCTTCTTATTCTCTACTTCTTTTATTATCATTTTTCCCAAAACTTCTGCATACAATTTGTACGCCATCAAAAGCAGTGATATGCCTCTGAAATTTCAACCTTTTTTACGTCACCTATATAATACAGAGGTACCACGACTGCCATATTCCAGTCCTCCGGTATACCCTCTTCTTTCCATATCTTCTTCAAAAGTACCATGGATCTATCGAATAGCCTATGGCCACTGAATTTCCATACCTCGTTGGGGGCACCTTCCACCCCAGATGCCTTGTTCATCTTGAGCCCTTTTTTAACCTCTAATACTTCTCCGGCTCCTAGAGCCTCGTCTCCTCCACTTTTCACGTATTGTCTCTTCACTCTTAACTTTTATTTATCACGGCCTTTGATAATCTGCCTAAAGTATTATATATCCCCGTGCCCCTTTAGTGATGCAATTGTTAGCTATACTTTTCTCCTGACCGCTTGCAAGAAATTTTCATACGTCCGTCTCATTTTTTAATTTCCTTTAGTTTCTTCTCTTTATTGTTTCGGTAATCTAGTTCTCTAGTATTATACAGCTCTCTTCACTCCTTTCTTTTTTTTGAATATTTGTCCGTGAAACTGTCACCTCCCCTCCAATTTCTGTATGTTGCTTCCACCTTGCGGTTTTTCATTTTATATCATCTGTAACACAACTTTTTCTCACCTAACTTATATTTTTTCATTATCACCTTTGTTTTCATTACTAAATAAATCATTAACTCTCTCATCTCTTCCCAGAAGTTCTCTTCCGTGCCCTCCTTGTTACCCTTACAAGCCTAGCATATATCTTCTTCGTTGTGTTTCAACACTGCCTTGTTCTTTTCGGGCCACGAAAATATTGTCTTAGTCACTTTTTCACTTTTTTTCATCCTGCTATTGAGGTCCATCCACTTTTTCTCTGACTGCATTTGGAGATTAAACTAGCTGCTTTGCAGTAAATGTAACTGCAAAAGAGGCTAAGGGTTTGGTTGATTTGGAATTGTATGACAAAAATGGCAATTCCAACGATCTTGCACACGAAACAGGGATAATCATCGTTAAAGAGGTTTTAAATCTGACGTACATACCATTATTATATTACACTAGATCAAACTCTGAGTCGTTCACCGGTTTTGTTTTACCCACATATGTATTCTAATAAAAAAAATATTTGGAATTACGCAACGTAACTGAATAACTTACCAAAAACACTAAGAGAAATGATTGATCAAGTAAAAGGGCTTGTATTCTTGGGACGTACTTGGACGTATCTTCAACTTTCAATGAACCAAAGACTAATCAATGTGGCAATACTGCACGTATACAGAAAAAGACGTTGACTCCAGATTCTATAACATTATTTGTTAATTCGTTTCAAAAACGCTTAAAAGGCACAATGTATTTGGAGATAATTAAATCTTTCAAGTTTCTCATACTGAACAGTGAGTGTACCTTGTAAAGTTACTGTTAGAGTTAACAAACATATCTTTATTTTTAACGTAAGTAACTGTTTATTCTAACTTTTAACTGCAGTAAATAAAAAAAAGAAGTAGAGAGAGACAGTAAGGAGATTACTAACCATTGAAGTTTGTCCTCCCCGACTCAGACTACTTCTGCAATCGCAGCGCAAACAATTGTATGCACGACACTTAAGATCCTCGCACCAACTTATTTCATAAAGATCAAGAAAACATTCTGACTAAAATTTTTTTTCAATACTAACCTAGAGTATTATAACACTCCCAGCAGTCTTTTTATTTGATTATTTTATCTTGTTTTGGTATTTGTATAAACGTAAAAACAATGCTTGTATACTTACGCAAAAAACTTAGACCCAGTCCACATAGATTTTTCTGACATATCCAGTGTATTTACGGTAAATCCTGCCATTACATCAACATTTAACGCTTATTTTTCACTAAATATACAAGTATATTTTTAGTTCTACTTCTAGGCATCTACTCAGGTGGATCATCCAGGAATTTTCATGTGTCCCCAGTAAAATCCATGTGATAATTTTAGCTAGTTCAGGGAGATTTTCAAGCTAATTTAGATAAATTTTCTACCCTACTTTGGTGAATTTTCAGGACAATGTAGAAATATGTAGTCCAAATCTACCAAGTAGATTGCTACTTGATCCTGCGTAATAGATTCAGGTTAATTTCCAACTTGATATTTGGGTGGATTTTCAGGTTTACATCATCTGTCTATCAAGGTAGAGAAGTGCGTAGATCAAATAAATCTACATATTTGTGCATCATCCTGGAAATCTACTGAAATTGGGTGGTAAATCAAGCAAAATTGTCTGGAAAATCCACCTGGATTAGCTTAAATATTTGCATGAATTCACCTGAAAATAGCTAGATTTCTAGGATGTACCAGGATGTTCACCTGACTAGCCACCTGGATGTCTACTTGAAAATGCACTTGGATTTTGGGCAGAAAATCCACCTGAATTTTTATGCAGGAATTGTGTACAAATCTATTTGAAATGTCAGGGGAATCCATGTAGATTTGGTCTGCGTATTACTTTACCGTCCCGTAAATTCACAAACGTTGCGCAGAATATCCACCTGAATTGACTGAAAAATCAACAAGAACTGATTACAATATTTACATAGATTTGCCTAAAAACAGCTGAAAATCCAAGATCCACTCATGCATCTACCTGGATAGGCACCTAGGAATTCACCTGGTTTTTCAGTTGAAAAGTGACCTGGAATTTTTATATAGGGTGAAAGCACAGTTTTATGCAACTATTGGTTACACAAGCATTACACAAAACAAACAAGCGCCAATGGCTGGTAGGCTCAGTACTCGGCACCAATAATGAGCACACATAGACTAGCACTGAGTACTAAGCGATGCACTTTCTCCAACCAATAATTATACTGCAGACACAGGTGTGTAGGTCTAAGCAAACGAAAATCACTAACAAAAAAATCTCAACCAATTTGTTGTTGCAAATTTATGTTCTAATATCCATACTAAGTACAAAAGCTAAGAGACGTAAAGATAGAGATGGCAAAAGAGGGAAAAAAAGAGCTGGCTCCATTGCAGCGATCAAAACTCATACCCACCATCTTGCTACTCAATAGAAAAAAAGTGTGTGGCTTCAAAACTTTTACGAGACACAAAGAACTTACCTATGTACCTTTCCATCCAATAAAAAAAAACTTTGATAATTATAGTCTGAGGCCATGCTGTATATTAATAAAAACAGTGACATTAAAATAGTCCGTAGTCATTAGTCCCTGGTGGTCCTTCTTAGAATTCGTTTATACCCCTTATTACGTGTTCCTGAGTTTTGGAGGAATAGTGTTAAGAAAAATTCAAATTCAAAAACTGTGCGACATTGATTTTGAAAATTAACATCAATAACACAATTAAAATGTTGGTCAAAAGCTTTAAATGAGAGTGAAACTTATTAAGAAAAATTAGCTAGACTTTTTTTATTTGTGTTTGAAAATTATAAAGCTGCTCTTGATGCTAAACTTATTATCTATGATAGAGATTTACAGAAATGGGCCCTCCAACCTTAAAAGGATATAGGTCACGAAAATTTTAATTTCAAAGCGTCGAAAATTTTCTTTAAAATTTCAATTGAGCCTACAGTATTATTTTATACAACGTGAATTCGAATAATCATTATATTTTTTTTGATCTAGAAGGTATCTAATGTTATTACAAATAATTATTTTTTGTTTCAAGTTGTGTTTTTTTTTTTAAATTACTGGGATTTACAATTCGCCTTATTTTAAAACATTTTGAAACATGGCTTACAGAATTTTTTCCAAATGGTAGTTTATGAAGGTTACTTTTAGTAGACTCATGAAGTGGGCACAGTTCTTTAGTCGTAGAAAAAGTAAGCTCTACATATGACGATATAACTTTAAACAATAATTCTAACAAAAATAACAGGCAAAACACAACCACTAGATGTTTTTGGGTTCAGGGTCTTCAAAAAATTATGTAAAATACTTTGCGGACAGCGTGATATTGATACGTGCAAAATTAAATGTTTGTTTAAGAAACAATGTTATTAAACTTCAATCTTTAGTACCGTTTAGTGTTAACTATCTTTTCCAAGATACATGAATCTGTTTAAATATTTATGGTGGAAATGTAGGTACACGGATGTTTTTCGTAGAAAGGTTAAATTATATTTTGCTTCTAGATCACAATCTTATCTAAGCTTTAAAATTGCAGGATACTCTAATGTCACAATTATTCGATGTTCGTAGTGTAAAAGGTTTTTATATTATTTTTTTGTTTATTTCATACTCCGTCTTTTTCGGGTTTGGAGGGGTTCCATTATAATTTATACATATTTTACTTACATAATTATTATATTTAATTTCAATTATTTTTACATACATACACTGTAAATTTTTACTTTTACCTTTATATTATATCAAACAGTAAAAACGAAAAAAAAACAAAAAAAACGCAATTACTAAAATTTCAAATATTAAACAAGTCTTTTCTTTAATTTATCCTTTTATTTTCTTTCATTCTTCTTTCTTTCCTACACTTTTTTTTGTTCTTTTCCTTCCTATCCTACATTTCGTTGTTTTTTTTCACTACTATAACTTTTCTTCGTCTTCTCCTTTGCCTTTTAACCCTTTTCTGCTTTCTTTCTTTTTCTGATTACTCGTCTTAGCTATTCTATCTTTTTAGCACCATGACTTAATATTTTTTTCCATTTCTTCCTCATTTCTCGTAGCTCTGCATGTCTCTAATATGTGTCTATAATATTTTTCCTCTTATTTGCATAATCTATACTTCTTATCCTCAACTCCTTCCCAATATCTCTACTTATAAATTTATTTCCGTACTTTGACCTTGCTCCTAACTTTCTACTGTTTAATGGGTTTTCTTTTTTTCAAATATTCTGATTCGTTTTCTATTCTTATGTCTTAATAAACCTTGTTGTACCGTGAATTCACTATTTTTTTCGTTCTCTTCTCTTTTTCTTTATTTTCTTTGTTCTTAAATATTTTTTCTCTTACTTCTTCTTTAAATTCCACCCCTTTCATAAATTTTGTTTCTTTTATGTTTACTTCACGTAGCATTTTAACTCTCTGTTTCAATTCTTTTCCTATTTTCTCTTTCTTTGTCCTTATCTTTTTTTCTTATGTATTCAACAACATCACTTTATTTCAACACACAAGAATAAGTTTATTTCATTACAAGAGGATCTTTTTTAAGCTAAATTACTTACACAGTACAAAGGAAAGACGAGGATATTCGCGATCTAAGAAAAAAAAAAAAAAAAAAACAGATTAGGCAAAAACAACGGAAAAAACTCTTTTTTGTCGACGACACTCTGCTCACTCCTGACTCTTCTTCTTCCCTCTCTGTAGCTTCTTTGATTCGTCCGCCATCTTTTCTTCCGGCACTGCTATCGCCGCTTCTCCGCGCCTAATTTGACAACATTTCCGGCTGCTGACGGAACATACCGCCCGCCTCGTCCCTGGGACGAATTTTTTGTAGACAATTTTCCCTAGTTAAGCTTTGGCCGCCCGCCGTGAAATCGATGTTTCGCCACCCACCATGAGAGCAGTGTCGAGCTGCTTATAAACGCCAGAGGCTTCGACTGGCTCCTCGAGTATCGGAAGAAGAGCGATCTTCACGATCGGTCTAGAGTATTCCTTGCCTGCGACTTTTATTGTGACGACTTTCACCAAACCATCGTTACCCGGGATGACCTCGATCACACGACCGAGAGGCCATTTGCCCGTCGATGTAATGAGCGTGGGGTCCAAGGCTAGTATCACGTCACCAACAGCGAGGTTCCTCACCTTTTCGTCCACTTCGCCCTCTGTTGCAACATGTTTAGATATTATTTAGCCCATCGGCGCCAGAGTGCATCGCGTACACCTCGAACTAGGTTCCAGTGGGACAGGCGATCCAAGTTGTCGTCTTGCTCAGCACCGGGCAGACTAGTAAGCGGGCCTCCTACGAGGAAGTGGGCCGAAGTTAGGACGTCCAGATTGTCAATGTCTCCAGCGAGTGGACCAAGGGGCCGGCAATTCAGAATCATCTCAATCTCGACTAACAGGGTCGAGAATTCCTCGTAAGTCATGCGCCTCATTTGGGCGATTCGGAGCAGGTGATACTTCATGGACTTGACGCCCGTCTCCCACAGCCAAAGTGCCGCAGGAGAGATGAAGTGCCAATCGATGCTCTCCGCTGCGAGATTCTCAGCCACTGAATCCCAACTGTGCTCGGCCTCCTCCATCAATTTTCGAAGCTCGCGATCTGCTCCATGGAAGTTCGTCCCATTATCACTCCAGATCTCCTTTGATTTTCCTCACCAGCCGACAAAACGAGATAGAGCGCCGAGGAAGCTTGCTGTGGTGAGATCGCCGACTAGCTGCAAGTGAATGGCTTTCATGCAGAGGCAGACGAAAATGGCGACATAGCCCTTTGAAGAGGAAATGCCTCGCCCCTTCGATCGGAGAATCTGATACGGCCCAGCGCAGTCAACACCAGTCTTACTGAATGGCTGAGGCGGTGGCGTCACGCGAGCAGCCGGCAAAGAGCCCATAAATTGACTCATGGGTCGAGCCATGGATCTGGCACACAGGATGCATTTGCGGACGCGGTTCTTTATCATGGCGTCGCCACGAATGATCCACGCTCGGCGCATGACGTGACCATAGGTAGAACGAAAGCCGCCATGTAGTGCTCGGAGATGAGCCCATTCCACGACAAGGCGCGAGAGATGACATGCGCGGTCGAGTATCGGAGGGTGCTTCTCGTCAAAGGGCAAGGGAGAGTGTCGGAAACGGCCACCGACACGTGACACATCGTTGTCGTCAAGAAATGCGTCCAGACGATTAAGAGGGCTTGACGATGGAATCGGTTTCCTCTTCTTCAGGATCTCAATCTCAGCGGCAAAGTAGTGAGCTTGGCTCGCTCTCGCACAGTCCAAGAATGCATTCTGCAACTCGTGAGCTCTAATCGGAGCCCGATAGGCCAGCAGAAACTTGTCCCGTTCCTTTGAGCAAAGGGGTTTTGGAGATTTTACTCGGCTCTTGACTAAGAGCGCAAAGCGACGGCGTCTAACGAGAACCCACAGAAAGCGGCACAAGCTCGAAAACTTCTCAAAAGGCGCGCGGTGCGCTTCCAATACAGTTGAACAAACGGTAACTTGATGAGCTTCTTCGTAGTCAGTTGAGACAGTGGAAGGTCTTCACTGATCGAGCGGAGCCAGCCACGAATCAGGGGGGAACGCCAGCCAGGGCGGGCCATGCCACCAGAGCAAGTTCCGCTGAAGCTCAATAGGTGAAGCGCCTCTGGTTGCGATGTCGGCAGGATTCTCGCCAGTGGGCACGTAACGCCACGCCTTACAGGAAGTAAGCTCTTAAATATGTTCGATGTAGTTGTCGACTAGACTGTTGCCGACCGGTTCGTCTGAGCCCAGCCAGTCCACCACGGTGCTGGAGTCACTCCATAGAAAATGCCGATCGCTTGGCACGTCTAAGCCAGTAGCTACCGTCCCAAGCAATTTCGCGGGTAGTAAAGCGGCTCTCAGCTCCAAGCGTGGGATGGTCATCCTGGCCCTCGAATGTTCGCCTGGAACCAAGCTCTTGATGGGAGTCAGCTTGGTTTTGGCGCTGATAAGGCTCACGATGAAACTCTCATTAGCCCGCTCAACTCTGAGGTAAACTATCGCAGCTACGGCCCGTCGACTTGCATTCACAAATGCGTGCAACTGCAAGCCGCTGTTCGGGGCCGACTGGAACCATCTCGGCAAAGTGAGTGAGGTAATGTCGGCCAGATTTGATCGAAATTTCACCCAGCAGGTTGCGTATGAGGTTGGTAAAAGTTCATCCCAAGATAGCTTTGCTCTCCACAAGTCTTGAATTATCATCTTTCCCAAGACGGCGACAGGGGCTAGCCAGCCCACCGGATCCCACAAGCCAGCCATCTCTGCAAGAGCGCGTCGTTTGGTTGGAGTCTTAGACTCGCCTGGTTTGGGAGCAGCAAATCGAAATGAATCCGCCTCAGGATCCCAAGCGATACCCAGCTCACTGACGGGCCCATCGGTAGTAAAGTGCATCGAGTCAGGGCGGAGAAGGTCGTCCGGAGGCAAATCTTCTAGCAAACGTCGATCATTTGATACGTACTTCTTCAGCGGAAAACCGCCCGCCATGAGCAGCTGAATTATCTGATCTCTGCGAATACGAGCTGCCTCCACACTATCACCGCCGGTAAGAAAGTCGTCTGCGTGCAGATCTCAACGTATAGCGTCGACGGCCTCGGGGAAGCCTGCGCCCTCGTCCTTACACAGTTGCATGATAGTTCTCAAAGCTAAATATGGGGCGCTAGCCTCACCGTACGTCACGGTGAGGAGGACATAGTGAGACTCTGGTTCGTCCTCTGTGGCGCTCCACAATACCCGCTGCAAGTGCACATCTTCGTCCCGTACGCAGATCTGACGAGACATCATTTTGATGTCCGCACAAAATGCAATCCTGTGCCGTCTCCATCGGGTGATGACGCTTGAGATGTCATTTTGCAGTTTTGGGCCGAAATGGAAAGCATCATTAAGGCTAAATCCCGTTGATGTAGGGCTACAGGCGTTGAACACCACACGCAGTCGCTTTCCGTTGTCACCTCACTGCCAGATGGCATCATGAGGTACATAATTGACCTTGCGAGAGCACGAACTGATTTCCTCGACTGATGCAAGACGCATGTGCCCTAGCTCGAGATATTCTGACATGAAATCTATGTAGTGGCTGCGAAGCGTTGCATCGTTTCTCATTCGTCTGTGAGCAGAGGCCAAGGCTCTTCGGGCTTGAATCAAGCTGCCACCGATGAGATTGAGTCCACCACTCTTAATGGGCAGCGAGACGACGTACCGGCCACTCTCAGACCTGGTGTGACGCTGGGCATAACATCCCTCGCACTCAGCATCCGCAGGAGAGACTCGCACTGTTTGAGGGACTTCCTCCATAGCCCAGTAGCGCTGCATGAGCCAAACGAGTTGCTCGCAACACGTATCTCGGTCTCCGAGTACCGTCGTCAAACTCGTGGTCGCTGAGGTGGAAGACTGACCATGTGCTCCGGTAATAGTCCAACCAAAAACGGTTCTCCGTGCCATGAGACTACCTCGGAGAACGAGGCCGGGAAGGAGGATCTTGGCGTAAACATCTGCTCCAAGCACGAGCTCCACCCTTTGTGGTGTCGAGAAAGTTGGGTCAGCCAGTTTGAATCCAATTAAGCGTGAATGGAGATCGATGCCTAGCTCCTGAGATGGTGTGGTCAGATCGATCTGCTGTAATGCATAGGCGGACACATTGATGCAGCAACTATTGTCGTCAGCAATTATTTTAAGGCGAGTGCGGGTGACAGAGCAACTTATTGCACCTCCAGACACTCCCACGACGCCGATGGAAGATCTCTCCAGAGTGTGCCCGTACTTGCGAGCCATGGACAAGCTGGTGAATGTCGACTCCAAGCATGGATCAAGCAGAGCTCGAGCCCTTCCTCGTCGTCCACTCGGGTTGTAGAGCGTGACCACAGCTGTGGGCAAGAGGCATAGTCATGTTGACTCCACCTCAGTCAGGCCGGGGGAGGCCGAGTTCTGCGGATTCTGCTTCGGTCGCTTGGTCCGCACGTCGGAGTCGAGTGAGGAGCCGGGGCGCTTGACCGAAGCGTCGTGGATTGAAGTGTGGTGTTGTTCCCCACATGCTTGGCACGTCATCGGAGAGGGGCAGCGGCTAACTGGATGTCCCTCTCGAAGGCAGGTGAAGCACAGCTGTCTTTGTGAAACGAGGCGTTGTCGATCCTTTGGCGTCATCTGCTTGTACGTAAGGCAGCGATCAAGGTAGTGATAGGCCTCACATGCTGCACATCGAGCCGCTTTGATAGTGGTGGCGGCCACCGTACGAAATGAGCGAGAATTCACATTTGGACCGCTATTGCTTCTCTGAGGAGCCACTGGCAGCTTGGGTGCTTTGTTTGGAGCCAAGGAGGAGAGCATTCGACATCGCCGTCGTAGAAAGTCGGTCAATGTCTTAAAAGTGGGGTGTGCATGCCCGGTCGTTTGCGACTCCTTATCAAGAGCCTCCAGCTCTGCTTCCCAATCCCGTCTAGTGATTCCATCCATCACATCAGCCGAGAGAGAGACGAACCAATCGTCCCATTGATCGACGGGACGTTCAAGGGCTCTCAACTGGTCATGATGTCGCTCAAGGTCGTCGAGTAAAGTTTGGAGTCCTGTGGCCGACTCCTCTCTGAGTGGCCACATTGACCTTAATGCTTTAAGATGCTCTTGGGTCAACTGACGTCGGTGGTCATAGCGTGACTCCAAAGTTGACCAAGCAATTCCATAGTTCGGGCCAGTTATTTGTAGGCTGTCGAGAGCTGACTTGGCCTCTCCAAGAACGCTTGTTTTGAGATAGTATAGCTTGTCGACGGGTGACAGTGACTCATTACCATGAATGAGGGATTTGAATGAATCTCTGAATGCCTCCCAATTCTCTCGTCGTCCGTCGAAGGTAGGTAGCGTGATTTTTGGTAGCCTAGAGATATCACGCGTTGGATTTACTTCAGGTGCTGGCTGGTGTTCGTGCATACGGATGAATCTCGTGCGTTCATTATAAAATCGCCCCCTTGATTCGACATAAATCATTTCCACGGCGAAATACTTGTTGTCGGCGAAGTAAGGTTCGTTTTGAACTGTTTTATCTGACAGCAGTTTGAGATGATTCTCCGCAAAGCTAGCCCAGTAACCTTCAAGAAGCTCAAGTCGGCTAGAGACGAGACCCTCACTCCATTGATCAGGTAGAGTGTTCTGGATCACTCTTGACGAGTTTTCGATTACTTGGCTCAGGGCAAGTTGAGTACTCAGTGACTCCATGTTTCTGCAAGGCAAAATTTCGGTCGTGTAAGCCATGAGGAGGAGAATATATCATTCGATTGCTACAGAGAAGTAGCAAGATATGGCGAGCTGCGCCGCCCAAAGGAAGGCGAGCCAGACGTGCATGAAATTTGAGTATTTGATGAGTAAATGCGGTACAACAAAACCGTTGTTGGTTGGCTGTTGCGTAGCATTCTATCTTGAGCGTTGTTGCTCGTCAATTCGTGTTGGAGGTATCGTTACTTCGAGCATAGAACAGGCGAGATATTGTGATTGTTGTTAAACACTATCACCTGCAAGGAAAATTCATTCGAGCAGCCGAAGGGGGCCCTCTCTCGGTCGATGCGAACAGCCGTCGTTGACTGTCGCTTCTATTGCAGTGGTCTTATACTATATAAGCCTGCGGATTACATCCATTCAAAACTTTTACAGTTTGAAATAGGTATACTTCTCATCAAAGAAGATGAAAACCTGAAAATTCCTGCTACCATGGCATTTTTTAGGACGATGACAACTGCTCCAATGGAGATGTGTAGAATGATTCCCTTCAAAATGTTATGGTAACGAAGCCAGCGAAGGCACACTTCCCTGCAGGGGAAAGTTTGGGTGTGAGGATAATGCCATAGTGTGTCTAACGACGTGTTGACATTGTCCTTGTCAAATTCGAAAGTCCTCATACTTAGCCCTGGAGAGGTATGAGGGATATCACCTTCAGGACGGCGGCCGGGATCCCAAACGTGTAGGGCTTTTTACAAAGTTATGGCTACTTTAACTCACAAAAACTAACCTCCAAAAACTACAAATCAACTACTCTACAATCTCCACATTTGTCCTAGCGACTCTAATGTCTTCTCTATGTCTGTGGAAAATTCAATGTCCATTAAAATCGGTTTTCCATCTCCGAAGAAATAAGGAAAATCTATAAAGATTGTTTTGGAAGAAATGTTAGGGATTCAAATCATCGTTGGGTTCTATCTATTAGTAACAAATATTTAGAGCGATGGAACTACCAAATTTGCTAGTCAAAAGTTATACGAAATTTTATCTATTTTTGAAAAATTTTATCACGTTCTAGCACGTGTGGCTAAGCTCCTTCAATAGTTAGAGTGTTCTTACTGGGCTAAAATGAAAACTGAGATCAAGACCTATTGATTAAAAAAAAATTTGTTCAGTTTTGTGCATTTATTTGAAAGTTACAACTGTTTCAATTAGAGCGTAAAAATCGCTGATAATGTGATTTTGGCTGAAATTCAGTATTTTTCATAAAATCACGATAACTTTTCATTCGGGGCATAAAATTCAAAGATTTTTGTTTTCATCATTAGGACTATATTTTTACTTTCATTTTATCCCAGATAAGGCCACCTAATGGAGTGCACCACTTGGCTACCAACGTTGGAAGTAGCACCACCGTTTTTACATTTATGTAGCGAAAAGAGGCCAACCATCTTACACTAAGAAACGAGACGTTTCCCCTTCGAAAAAGAGAAAAGTGATCGAACAGAGTGGAACATCATCCAAACTATTTAGTGACAGTATCTGTCGAGCGGAGAATTCGACTTAACAGGATTTGAAAGATAATGCAGAAGCAGTTGACGACATTCGCAAAGAAGAGAGCTTCAACTTCAAGAACAACTGTTTCATTTGTTCAAAGCCTGCCTACGGCAATAAATAATCTGTACACAGCGTTATCAACGATTAACTCACGTATTACTTAGGTTTACTCAAATTGTTTCAAAGAGGCTGGAGGGCAAATACGGCTTGTAGACGTAACACGTGTGCGCAGACCACTCTGTCTTTTATTGAAATCTAAGACTAAACTATGTTGTATGTGTATATAATAACTGGTGTATGTTTTAAACGTTAAATTTTTCTGAATGCGTAAATTAAGAAAATCCTTCGACAAGTGCGGTGTTATATGACTGAGTATTAAAGTGTAAGAATACAAACGTAAAAAAGAGGTTAAGGTAGCTGTACTAAAGACTTTAGAAAATGGTAGCTGTAGTTTACTGTGTGTAAAGGCGGTATATGCAAAAAGCCATGTCAATGAGTTCGGAAATAACCACCAGGAGCGACAAAAGTAAAAATGGGATTGATGACTTCTTCAGAAAGCCAGGCAAACAGCCCCCGAAGAGAGTTTCACCGCCACCCGAGAATGGCAACTCAGAGATACTTCGGGAGATACTCGCCAAAATTAACTATTTGGCAAATGATGCGTCTGTCCTAAAATCAGATTTTAAAGATGTAAAAAAGCTAATTAAGGAAACGGTAGCAGAGGAGTTAGAAGAGCGCGAGAGAAAGTGGAAAAATTAACTAACCTCAATTCAGCATAGGCTTAAGACCGTGGAAAATAAGACCTTCGCGTCTTCAGAGAAGCACGACTCAAGGTTGGCTAGACTTGAAATGGCCAAGGAGTCTCTATAAAAACGCAACAGAAAGAATAACATAGTAATTACCGGCCTCCCCACTGAGTCGAACCACCTAGAAGGAGAGGTTAGTCATTTGTTCCAAGAAAAGCTAAAAGTCGATGCCATGGTTGAAAGAGTCGTACGCATCAAAGGAAAGAAGAAGGACCTTTTGATCGTTACTCTATTCAAACAGGAAGATAAGCTATCGATTATGAAGAACAAGCACAACCTCAGAGGCTCAGATACATTTATTTCCAATGATCTCACGAAGAAAGAGAGAATTCTACAGAGCAAGTTGATAAAAATCGCAGCTGACATGAGGAGTGAGGGCAAGAGAGTGCAAGTTGGTTATTGAAAAGTTATCGTGGACAGTATTACCCAGATCTGGAAAGATGGTGTGGGACTTGTAACTGAGGACGGCCTCACTGACAACATCTCCGGCGCTCGCCCTTCCTCCCTAGACCACTCACCTCGCACTTTTCAACCATAAATCTCAGTCGCAAGATCTGCTGCAGCCGGCGGTTACTACTCGATCGACGGTCGAGCTGCGCGAATCTCGCACGCGATCGGATGATATAAATTTCAAAAATAAATACAAGTTTCTGTTTTGGAATTTGCAAGGCTATAAACATTTAGCAGAAGCTACCAACGAAGACTTGAACGAGCACCTCACTGATTGCGTCATTATGGGCTTCTCTGAGACGTGGACAAGTGATAAGATCAAAGGTCTTCCCACAGTTTTCGCTGACTTTACCTTGCATGAGAGCCTGGCTATCAGGGCTGTACCGGTAGGCAGAGCAAGTGGAGGCCTGGCCCTGCTTATTAAAAAAAAACTGGTGCAGTCTCCACGGATATTAGAATGCAACGAGGTTTTTATGGCACTGAGTGGCGTCGTCTGTGAGACAGATTTTCTCCTCGTCAACATTTACCTAAGACCAGATAGCATTTGCTGCTTCGAGGAGAGATTAGATAAAGTAGTGCTTTTTTTAAAGTCAGCAACTCAGAGATTCAAAGGTACCTTAATAGTGGGAGGTGATTTCAACGCCAGAATTGGTGAAGGAAATCAGTTAGATGAAGAGTTGCTTACTGGAACCAATTTCTCACACTCACATAGGTCAATGGATCGAACTGTGACTAATGGATAAGGACGTAGGCTTGATGGAGATCTTGGGCTTGACCGTGCTGAATGGCAGGAGAGTCTCAGACCCTCAGGAAGGATTCACTTTCTTGGGTAATGCAGGTTCAAGTGTTATTGACTATATATGGACAAATCTCACTGGTTTGAATGTCTTCAGCGACTTTACTGTGACCAACTTGGGCAACTCGGATCATCTACCTCTTGTTTTGACGATTGAGCCAACTGTACTCTTAGGTTCGGACAAAGTAGGGGACAGTAAACGCGGACCTTTAAGGACCAACAGGATAAAATTGTCTTCCACGGTAACGGACAGATTTTTTGAGGAGTTCTCCAAAGTAGATATACTGGCCTTGGAAGGCGCGTCTGCAAAGAGTGACTTTCTTGTTAGAACTATAAAAGAAGTGGCATATAAAACAGAAATGACGCAAGAAGTTACTCTCAGAGATGGTCCTGCACTTCCTAGAGATAACCACTGGTACGATGAAGACTGTCGCGTGGCAAAAAAATTTCAACGGACTGCCTATCGACGCTGGATAAAGCCCAGGGATCGGATGCATTATGAGGGCTTCCTGATGGCAAGAAAAAGCTACAACCATCTATATAAAGAAAAGAAAAAATGCTTCATAAGCCAGCAACAAGCTGAGTTGGCTGCAGCGAAAACTCCTCATTTATTCTGGAATACTGTCAGAAAGCTTAGAGTTCGTGGGTCCACTTGTTGTCCTATACCCAAAGAAGAAATTGAAAATTTTTACAAAAAGATCTTCCCTCCCCGAGATGGTTCACCAAGTACCTTCCTTGACGCTCGTCACCCCCTCTTAGATATTGAGATCTCTGCCCTAGAGGTGATTTCCGTAATCAAAGAAATGAAGCGAGGAAAAGCTCCTGGCCCAGACGAAATCAACAAAGAATTCTTCAAAGCTTTACCAATAAGCTGGATAGTCTTTCTAACGAGTATATTTAATGACATCTTAGAGTCAGGGAAGATATCAGAGAGCTGGTGTATTTCTGAAGTAAGTCTTCTTTACAAGAAGGGAGACCAGCAAGACCCAGGTAACTACAGAGGGATCGCCTTTATGAATGTCACGCTTAAGATTCTTACTTCAGTCATTTTAAACCGTGTCTCTGAATGGAGTGAATTTATCGGTCTGCTTCCGGAATGCCAAGCAGGCTTTAGGAGTACCATATCCTGTGCCGACAACATATTTACCCTTCAAGCTAAGGTAGCAGTGGCGATCACCAAACCAAGAGTGAAGCTATTCGTTACATTCGTAGATTTTAGAAGGGCTTTTGACTCTGTAAACCATAGCACTCTGTGGAATACGATCTATGATGCTGGAGTCTCCTCGAGAATAATCTCAGTACTGCAGAGTATATACCAGACGTCTAAGATAAGAGTAAAATTAACACCAGTCACACGCACTGACACAATCGAGGTGACCCGAGGTGTTTTCCAGGGTGATTCTTTGAACCCTCTCCTGTTCTCTATCCTGATTCACGACATTTTGTCGTTCTTTGAAAGTGGAGGCCACATAAATGTCGATAAGCAAATCTTAATATTGCTTTTTGCGGATGATATAACTCTCTTAAAAATGCAGTCGACATGAAAAGTAAACTAGACACTCTTGCTAAATACTGAAAAATTAAAAAACTAGAAGTTAATCTAGGAAAGACTGTCGTGATGTTATTCAGTGGGGGAAGCAGATCCAAGATAAAGAAAGTAATCGAATGTAACAACCAGCCATTAGAAACTGTAAAGGAATTTACGTACTTAGGCGTTAAGTTTACGTCATCAGGATCGTTTAGGCCTGCTCTGGAAACGGCGTTGTCTAAAGGCAGAGTTGCACTAGGAGAGCTTGAAAAAACCAATACCTTCTTTTACAAATGGCTACTTCGTTTACCTAATAGCACCCCTGGCTACATCATTAGACTCGAGACAGGTGCCACGAACTTAAAGCCTTCCATCGTAAAAAGTGTTATGACTTATTGGATAAAAATCATTAAAATGGATGCATCTCATTACCCGAAGACAATGCTTGATCAGCTAAAGATCCAGGAAAACTCAGGCTCAAATTCTAAATACAATTGGTACTCTCAATTGAAACAAACTTTAAAAAAAGCTGGACACGAGTATTTACTTGAAACGGAAGACCCTGAATCAATCGAGTTAGCCATCCCTGTAATCGAGGGTGCGCTACAAAATTTGGGCTTTTTAAATGATACAAATTGAGCAAGGAACTCAGTGTTCTGCCCTGTCTATAAGAATCTAAAAAAACTTAGACTGCTTGGAATTGGAGCCATATCTAAGGGCTACCCTGGCAAATCACCCGATGTATCGCCAACTGCAGACTCTCTAATAAATTAGTTTTTAACATCTTTACGAAAAACCACTCTAGTAAAATCAGGCCTACTGAAAAGTGCACCCCATGTAACCTAGAAACAATGGAATCCTTAAGCCATATTCTATTGGAATGCCCTGTCTACAACCATCCAAGAATAAAATACTTACCTGGTCACTCAATGGAATTCATTCTCAGAGGTGGAAGGAAAGAAGACATCTACAGACTGTTTTATTTCTTTGTCGAAGTTAAAAAACTTAGGTATATCACCCTTGGAGATTAAAATCATCGCTTTAAGTTTATTTTATCTTGGAATACTGTAATATGTATATCACTATGCTTACTTTAAACTCAGCTTTCACTACTAGCCTAGACTAGCATATATAATTCAATCTATTATAATTTCAGTATGTATAATTATTATGTTTTTATATTGCTTTAAGGATTGTCCACTACCATTTGAAAAAGCATTGTAATACTTTATCATTGTAAAAGGTCTTAACCCCAAACAATTAATTAATAAATAAATAAAATAAAAAATACTACTTAGATTTGCGCAGCTTAAATGATAATGACAAAGATAAAATTATCTTGGATCGACTAAGTACTCGTGACGTCTATTAAGAGTACGTTTATCACGACAAGAGCGCACATAACTCGTCGTCATTGAGAATCCGACCTGGTCCATCGAAAATTCGTTTTGACTCGGCAAAAATTGACAAGCTTGCTGAAAGAAATAGGCAGTACATTAAAAACAGCGGCCGTATTCAATTTGACTATGAAAAGATTAATTCAATTATAGGTGAAGAAAAAGTCACTAACTCAGGTCTGTGTGAACGACTCGAAAACGGTTTTGCAGAAAATTGATATTTTGCAGAGGACAGTCTTGAGGACTCTAGTTAAGAAACGATCTTCGTAAATGGTTTTTGGAAGACGGTTGCATCGATAAATTGACGGTTGCATCAAACAATTTTTTTAATCAATTTTTCCGAAAAAAAAAGGCGGCTGTGGTTCAGGGTGTTCCCAAAATCAAAATGCTCTGTCAATCGTTGCTGACATTGGTTCAACCCACAATTTTATCCAGACTGCATTTGACTTTTGGGATGTACCTCCTACGAAAAACGGACAAAAGACAAATAATTGACCTACTGAACAAGTTAGGAGTTTGTGCGTTGTATGATGCAGTGCAGCTATTTGAATTCTCTGTCATGTTTGATCCTTCAAGAAACAGATATTAAATGCCGCTTTTTTAAGTTTGTTTTTGACAATAGGATCATAAAGTCGACACGTTTGACGGAAAGAGACGTTTCACTGCCTCGGAGATATAGCCGTTTATACACCTGAGCATGCATTGTGTTCCAAGGAAAGTTCCACAAAATTTAAAAAATCCCTGAGGCTATTGAGGTATCATTGCAACACGAAATTAAAACTGTTTTCTTTGGTGGTTTTAACGGCAAAGTATTGAAAATTTTTGTTTTTCGCTTGACGACTGCAATGAATTTCATGAAACCACCAGTTTTATCTGCGAGCTATGGCGCATATTTGTGGAGTCGAACTTTCAGACTTCCCGGTATTTCCAGTTGGAAAGGGTTTATTGCACTTTTTGTCTAGTGAGGTTGCGTATGAAAAATCGTCTATTCTGTGTCAACCTTTCATTAACCTTCCACCCTCTGACTATACAACTATTAATGTAGCTTTGCATTTTGCAGCAGAGGAGTGTCAAAAATTAAATGTGAGGACATGCTTTATAACTTTCGATCAATTGCTTTACTACAAAGCACGCTGTATCATAGCTGAAGGGACTAACGATAAAATAAAAAATGTTAAGGTTCGTCTTGGTGGTTTTGACTTGCTGATGTCCTTGTTCGGGTCGATTGGTATGACCATGAGCGGTTCTGGAATGGAAAACTTGTGGTCAGAAATATACGCAGAGAATTTAGTAAAGCGGATAATATCCCATCATGCCTTTGTGCATGCATTGCGAGCGCTCATTCTTTCTTTTACTGCAATAGGTATACACATTTGCTGAATAATTGACAATTCGAAAGCACAATAAGATCATTTCTTTGAAATTTTTGAAGAGTTTTGGAACACTTCTGTGGTTGGCGATTTGTCAGTGCTTCCAGATATAAATCGATCTCTGCTTACAAACATCTAGAACCACATTCACTATACGTAATACTGACGAGACTGTGCGAAGCTTAACAAATTTCCTGATCGAAAAGATTAGTGCCCTGGAAACCAGAGGCCCGACAGCGAAGTTGTGGTTACAACATTTCAAGTGCGTCACGATGTCACTACAGTTAATAAAAGCTGATCACCTAAGAAATTTCAAGCTGCACATACAGAGCATTCGAAAAATGTTGCCACTATTTTATACGACAAGTCATTTTTCCTATGCTAAGTGTGCTCAGATCTACCTGCAGGATTCTGTAAAGTTGAAGAATGCAATACCTGACGTAAAGTTTGAAGCGTACGCTCACAGTGGTTATGTTCGTAGCTCTGACAAGCCATAGTCAGGTAGGTGGTCTAACATGGGAATTGAAACATCATTAAATCATGTTTTGGGATTGACTTAACACGCGGCCAAGTGGTTTCGGAGGTACATGCGATTGGAGGGTTATTCTCACACTTTTTAGGATATTCCGACGAATTCGTATTTCTTATTCCAAAATCAAATCGTTTTTAAAGCAATTGACTTTGTTATTTTTTTATGAATTTCTTCTTTGTGCCTTACAGATTCACTGATGTAGCTTTCAGCAACTGCTGAGAATTTTCAACCACCGTGCCTTTTCCTATCGGTAAGATCTCCTCCTCTATCGACTGGCAAAGTTACTGATGTCCTCCTGAATCTATGGCCCATGTATAAATAAGCATTTGGTATTTTCAACCAAGTAGTTATAAGTTCTGATATTTGACCCGTGGTATTTATACCCATCGGCTGGTGTGTACTTCTTCTGTGTGAATAATGCAAAAAAAATCTTTAGTGTTTTTCGATGTTGTTCGGTCTCAACATTATATACTTTTAACATATATCATAGAATTCTCCACAGATTTTAAAAAACTTAATAACATTGTTCTTAGTTAATCGAATTCGTACAATTAACATGTTTTAATAATCCTTGACGTCCGTTGTCGACATATTCGTCAATTCTACGCTTCTTGAACAGCCGAGAAATCCAGTTCTCACAAGAAAGACAGACAGTGAGTAAAACCAGTGTGTGAGACTCGGAGTCCCCCAACAAGAACGAAGTTCTTATGTATGTAGAAATCACATGTATGTAGAAATCACATGTATGTAAAAATCACATGTATACTGTAAAACACAAGGTTCGTAAAAACATGTGAGTTCAATATGTTTTTTTTTCGCAGTTTACGGCAGTATATTTATGTCTTCCCGGTACATTTGTCATGTATAAAAGGCTCGGAAATTTCTTAAAATAATTTTTAAGGTTATTGTTGGGAAAATTTACAGAGAAATGTTAAAAATACTGAAACTTAAGATTATGACTTCACATAACTCAACACATCTCTTTTTATGTGCCACGATGTTTTTTTCCTTGTAGGAAACCAGTAAAACTTGTTATTTTTTTTATGTCTTGCTTCCTTTTCAAGACATAGCATACTTTTAATATTTGAAGGTTATGTGCACGCATGACCATGGATAATCATTTCTGCATTATTATTATCCTGTACTAAACGTAATATAACTTAACCAATGATTTTCCTTCTTTATTTCATGAAGGTACATCAAAAACTTAAAAA
Organism: Copidosoma floridanum; assembly: GCF_000648655.2. Next base: position 463,349 of record NW_019379660.1, read on the forward strand.
ATTGAGGTTATGTTTTTTTATAACTCAACGCCTCTGTTTTGGTGCGTCACGATATTTTTATTTCCTTTAGAAAACGCGTAAAACTCGTTACTTTTGCTCTGTCTCGTTACCGTTAAAAGATATGGCGTATTTTTTAATATTTGGAGATTATACCATATTATAAATACCCGTTTAATAAACACTGGCTATCTGCATCGATCTGCCATACATGCATGTACAATTGCACAATAAAACTGTAAAAAAAAGTACACACACATACTCATACATGCACACTTTTATGGTTGCATCCATCATTTTGTGAATAATTTACACTCACATACATACGTGCATGTATACGTTGTATACGAGGACACTACACACAGGAACACACTACGACACGGCAATAGGAATATGCATAACACTAAGCTTGGCATGCTCATACACGCTTGCTCTCTCTCTATTTATTTTTTTAATTTTAATATTCAAATTTGCCACAAATTTACTACTGGTTATAAGTAAGCTTCGAGGGAGTGAGGAGACACCGATGGAACCACTGCTGATTGGTCAGCCGCCATTTGAGGCTCCTGGGGACTTTAGTCATATACTTGTAAATATGTGTTTATCCACACAGTTATATGTATATCGTCAGGTATATATATGCTAAATGCTACGTTTTCAACTACACCCCTTTTCCCATGAGCCTCACATGGTGGACATTGTCTCCTCACTCCTTCGAAGCTCACTACTGGTTATGTGATTGTGGCATCTGAGCTTAAATAGGTGTGAGAGTCGTGTGTATGCACGTAAACCCTTTATTTAAATAACATCCATTTGAAAAAATTTTTAGTGCATTCGATTCGTAAAAAAATTATATATTTTTTTTTTTTTTTTTTTAACTAGCGGAAATGGGAGGGCACGCTTTTTTTGACACTTTCCGGCAGATGGGTTCCTGCGCTACCTGCCTCTCTCTCCCTCTCTCTTTCTCTCTGTGTGTGTTACCACTACTGCTCTGTCTTCGCCCTCCCTACAAGTGCACGCTTTTTCCTTACGCTTTCTGGCTGATGGGTCCCTGCGCTGGCTGGCTGGCTCTCTCTCTCTCTGTTTCGCCACTGCTGCTCTGTATCCTCCCCCTAAAAGTGCACGCTTTTTTGTTACTCTTTTTGGCTAATGGGTCTGCGTTCCCAACCGTCCTTATACACAGGAAATACCTGGGGAGTATATATCCCATCATTATCCGCGATAAAAAAATTCGTTCTAAAAATGTACGTTACAATTTGCGGTTATGCCAAAAACAACAAATTTAATTTTTGTACTAAACACATCATCACAAAATTCTCTTATTTTGTCAGCAGTAAATACTTTAGATTTTTTTTTATATACTTAGCATTTTTGTTTTTAATACAAGCTGTAAGCTGAAAATAATTGCCTACATCGACTTTATTGAGCCTTTAGAGTGGCTCTCAACATATTGAATAACGGTTCCATAATGTGGGAGGAGAAAAAGTTTCTGCAATTTTCTCGAAATATGCTAAAAAATCTCTCTACCTAACAAGGTTGTTTTCTTTGTTCGATGCCAAGACTTGAAACTATTGTAAGCTGTAACGTATAGTCGCTTGGATTTATCTAGTAGTAATTCAATGGAAATTTCTCTGACTACTGCAACGATTTCAGGAGGAATTTCTTCTCCATGATAAGATACATCATCTGTATTATATAAACTACCATCATCCATGTTGAATCAAAAAAAAACACCAATTTCGTTCACATGTGACCCGCTCGCTTGATAGTTGTGATACGTATGTCTGCTTGCCGCTACGCTTCTCGCCTTGGTGAAACCTTAAGTGAAACCAGTGCCATTTTCTGTAAAACGTTTGAGGATCTTGGCGAAGAAACAATGCAAACAGAATCCGAAATAAGTGAAGACAAATTAAGGGATAAATTTGTCCAACTTATATTGGAAGAAGCAGGAAAACAGATTTTTTACTTGTGTGATACTACATACGAATTCGGTAGCCGCAGTAATGAATCACGGTATGAATTTTTATGAAAATCGGCGACTTTATCCAGGAAACAAGTTTCATTAGCTATGTACCCGCCAACCAGAGAGGCTCTCAAAGAACGCGCAAAACGAGTTTACTTGCAAGTCTAGGCATGGCTGGGAAAAGACATGGCGCCTACATAGGGATGACCAAAGACAAAAACTATTTTTTTTTTCTGTAATGACTACACAACGCCAGCTTCAGATGAACTCTTGCGTCAAGTATTTAGAGCATTATTATATGTTCCTTAGTATATATTTTTATTGGAAATGGTAAATCAAATGTTTTTTATTTTGTTGTTAGATTTTCTGCTCTTGTCGTTCTCGTTGTGTACGCGTATGTGTGAAAGGGGATGGTTGCGAAAATGCTTCTGTCAGTGTGCATATAATAAAGAATGTTTCGATTATGTAATTGATTCAGTCGATGAATTACAATAGACGATAATTAAAGACAAAGACCAAGAGTATGACGCTCCAAATTACAGTAACACTATTGATGCCGTGGGGGATGATAACATTTCTGAGTTTGAAAGTGAACTATAAGTTTAATGTACAACAAAAGAATACTGTTACATTTTTTAAAAGTATTTTTGTACTATGGTAGTGGAACCAGTAGCCGCTAGCGTAAGAGAAAATACGTTGTTAAAAATTCTAAATTCATTAAAAGTTGATTTTTGTTTATTGAACTTACAATTTACATAAGTAAGTGCGTGATAAAACTATAAAATAAAAATTGTTGATTGGTCCAGTTTTTTTGTAAAAAAGTCGACAAAATGAAAAATTGAAGGACGCAGTAGCGGCTAATGACGTCTCGGCCGGGAGCAGTTGTAACTAATGGATGGAACCCAGTCGTCGCTAGTTATTGAATAGAGTTTATCAAATAGTGTTAAGTAATTATAATTACTTTAGTACTTGCTTATGTTCGTAATTAAATTCTCTCACAAGTCTTTATAATGTAATTCTGAAATATTTGCATTGTTTATTTCACGGTTATTACTTGATTTGTGATTAAAAAGTTAGGTTAAGTTATTGTTTTGTTACGATTTTTATTAATCTAGCTTTGTTTATAAAATTTATCAATTATAAATAAAATTTCAAAAAAGCAATATTCATTATACATTGAAAACATAAAATTATGCAATAAATAGTAGTGATTCCAGTCGTTTGTGAGTATTATTCACTACTGCTCCATGAGTCGAAAATCATACCCAGTAGTCGATAGTCAATTTATACTAATTATACGTGATGTAACGTGAAAAGACTTCTTTTATCTTGCTTACTTTAACAAAATCCCAGTAATTAATACTATTTGAGCCTCAAAACGTAGAGAAAAATTGTTTTACTTGCATTACAATGATAGCTGACTTCTTAGCGGCAACGATAAGAAAGACAAGACTGGACACGTACTATCAGACACCTGTCTCAGTTAAAAATTTATAGCTATAATTATACCTATAAATTATAGCTATAACTACCGATAAAACAGCTATAATAATGTATAAAATTCAGCTATAAATATAGCTATAAATTACAGCTGTAATCTTTTCACAAATTTTGAATAAAAATTTGTTTAAAATCAGATTTTTTCAACATATATCGATCAGTATGGACGGTATCATCCGTGTGATAACAGTAAAACTGAGGGCCTAAAGTATTTTTAAACAATTTTTAAAAAACTTGAAATTGTATATGATTTCTTGTTTTTTTTTCTACTTATTCAAAAATACTTCAGGCCCCCAGTTTTACTGTTATCATACGGATGATACCATCTCTACTGATCGATATATGTTGAAAAAATCTGATTTTAAACTAATCTTTATTCATTATTTGTGAAAAACTTACAACTGTAGTTTATAGCTATATTTATAGCTGAATTTTATACATTATTATAGCTGTTGTATAGGTAGTTATAGTTATAATTATAGCTATAAATTATAGGCGTATTAATAGCTATAAATTGTTGACTGAGGTACTTAAGTTTTTTTTTTATACGTGAAACTTCATAGACATAAGCGTCTCTCCTTGAAATAGTTGTTCTATAATTCTTGATTAATAAATTTTTTCCTAGTCTCAAATGTATTTGACAATCTTATATTATCATGCTTTATAATAATTAGCGACTACTGCGTCAGTAGCGACTACTGGCTCAACTACCTTACTTTGTATTTTGTAAAAAAATGCCTCATTTCAAGAATTTTACTTGTTTTATACAAGTTGCGTGGATTTTTGAAAAAAAAATTAATCACTCTAGTATTCAAATAAGAATCTTTTCGTATTTTTATACACCAAATATTGCATTTTATTCATAGGTTATCCCATATGCATATGAAAATAAGAATACATGTTGTGTTAATAGTATTTGTATATCGCAGTATATAGATCGTGAGTAATAGTGCTTATGTTTAATACGTTTATTCTTTAGGAAATATATTAATAATTTTTCAATATAACGCAGAAGTTGACTCACTATTAAAAAAATATGGAAGGAATAAGAAAATAATTTTGCTCTCGCCTCTCTCGCAATGTAAATGTACTAATTGTTATGATTATAACTGCAAAGCGATGAAGCTAGGAAAGCTGTAAATATAATAAGATGTTCACAACATTATTCTCAAAGATGTATTTTTTAAGTTAAGCGAATTCTTTTATGTTATCTAGCCATTATCAGTAGAAAAACTCTCTTTCCCGTAAGGGTACGTTTTAAATTAATAGTTAATTATTCCAAAACGGTGCAGCTAAGTTGTCCAAAATTTTGATATGTTATTCATAACATAAGCGCTAGTTGATAAACATATTATTAAGGGATTCTTAGATAATTTTTTTGCGTGATACAAGCAACAGTACATACACTAATTAGTTTTATAGAACTGAAGGCTTCAAGTACTTGTAAAGGATGTGGGAATAATTTTTTAATTCAATTTGAAGTTTAAAAAAATTATTTAGAAATTCTTGAAGCACTTAGATTTTGTTTTATCATGCGGATGATTAGACCTATTATGGCTGGTACATCTTTCTCAAAAGTCAGATTCGAAAACTATACTTTTTCGAAACTTGCGAGACAATTACAGCTGATTTAAACCCATTTTAATATCTACATCGTAGGTCGTGCAAACGACTAGGGATCATTGCGCCACGCAAGTGATTTGTTGGTATGTATGAAATCTTTTGTATAACATCCAGCATTTGAATATGGGCACAATTAAGAAAAATTGGTTCGTGCAACGTATAATAATGTCAAAGACCATAATTATTTATTTATTATCATTCTGAATGAAGTACCTGAGTATGATACTGTCGGTTATTACGTAACATTATAAAATTGATTTACGAAAAATGTACTTACTTTGCAGAAAATTTTGGAGTGAATTTTTTTTTCCGCAGTTCATATATGATGAATAATGTTCAGTACATGGTAAGAAAATTAACTATTTCACCTGATTTCATTGATAAAAGAAAAAAAAAAAAAAAAAAAAACCCAAATTGGGATGAGATCATGTCTAATTGGTAGGAAATCTTGAAAAAAGAAAAAAAAATTGTCCCTCGGAGAATTTTTTTTACCTGTAAAAGTTTTTTGTGGACTTGATGTTTGAGTGTTGATCATAAAATCATGAGCACTGCCCGTAAGATGAAAAACAAAAATCCGACCCTGCCAGGTTGCATCCTCTCTACTTGCCTCTCTCTCCGCACCATTACATAATATATATGGTCTGCTCTGATCACGCGCTCTGCCTTTCTCACTTTCGTGGCATCTTACACAAATAACTATTTTTAATTTTCATTTCAAAATATTAGTGAGGCCGAAAAAAAGTTAAAAACCTAATTGATCAGAAATTTTCCACTCTACACGCTGGTATTTTTATTTTCATCCTATCTTTTATCGTTTTTGAGATATTAGCGAAACAAGGTTTAAGCGCTATTCGTCGACTTTTTCATATTTTGTCAGGGCAAATGTGTACTTTACGACTACTTTCAAGAAGTTAGCTCCAGAATCCGCAGTGTTTAACAACGCAGAAAATTTAAATATAAATATGCGGTCGGTAATTCTTCTGCCAGTACTTAATAGGATATGTTTTAATAACACTGCTCTCGAGCGAGGGAGAAATCCATTGCTGTGAATGCATAAGAAGAACAATTTTTAATATTCGTTGTGAGAAAGAAGACAGCCAGCAATCTGGTCGGCGATTTTTCGAAACGCTGGCTGAATAGTGGACGACTCTCGCGATGTCAAGTCTAGAAATAATATTTGTAACAATATAATTTTTGTATGGTTGAGCCAGTGCTATTAAAAGATGATGTAAGCAATCTTCTTGACTACAAAAAATACGTAAAGTAATTATAGTGGGTGTATATCTATAGAGATCGAAGAGGTCGTCTATAAGAGAGAAAAAGGTGGTTTGATGTTTCGTCCCGGGAGCACGCCAGGACTCATCAGTAAGGCTGATGACGTGCTCCCTGCCTTAGACACAGGAGAGGTGTGGGCTCAGATTGACTCGATCTTGCTTATATACTAATCGTGCGGGAATTTCACCGCTTGACGGGAGCGAACTATTACGGGCCCGGCCACCTGGCGAGTAGAGTCCGAAGCACGAGAGATGTGAGACGCCACATATCTCATACGTCTGTAACAAAGTCGATCAAAATAGCATCGATGCTGGTACCAGAAGAAAACATGACGTCAAATTTTATGTATACGATTGTCAAAACACAAAAAGGTTAATTTGTTTGACTTTTCGTATGGCATACGATATATAAAGGCATTAAGGTGGTTCTTGAATGAAATTATTGGAAACAGAATGGCATGAAATCTTGAGGAATCATGTATTGAGTTACAATACACTACCCCTCAAAATTTTAAAGTAGGCTGACAAATATAAACGCAAGAAAATGATAAATGAAAATTAAATTCTAAACATGTACTTTTATGGCAACTAAGCATTTTTTTACTTAAAGTTGTAGCCTAGTTATTTATTTACTGAACGTAATGAAGTAAAAAGCTCACACAATAAAGCTTACGAAATTCCGAATATACTGCTATCTTGAAATACACGGACTTAATCAAAGGATATTAAAAGAAACACAAGTATACATTTTCGTTTCCTATGTTGAAAGCATGTAGGTAAGCATCCACTGCTGGTATTTTGAGATTAAGCGCGAATTTTAGATAATCGTTCCTAAGAACTTTGATATCGTATATTCTAATCCAAAATTTGGAGTCCGTACTTATTTGCCTCAATAAACAATATTAACAAATAATCGTTTAAAATTTATGCAGCATTAACAAATTTCAACTTTACAGTCGTACTTTTGAATGAAGCCTCAGCTAAAAATTTGTCACAAGTTCTTATGTAATTTCTTACATTTGTTATTATGTAAGTTCTTGTATGAGTTCTTTAAATAGAACATATGTCAGAACTTGTACACGATCTTATATTTTCTTATCAACGGAAAACTTACATAAGATCTTATGCAATTTCTTATGTAAGTTCTAATTTAAGTTTTTATAAGAGTTCATGTATCATTCGTTTAAACGTATTTAATTACTGTCTACATACATACACAGTGAATTTTTAAATTTAACCTGCACAAAAGCAGTTAGAATAGCTAATATGAATGAGTAAATACAAAAAAAAGCTTCTCTTACCTCCACTAAGGGGATTCGAACCTGGTCCGGGGAAATACTAATCAAGTGTCGTTCCCACTTGGCCAGAGCAGATTTGATACGAAGGAAATAATTGACGTCTTCATAAGGTAATTCTAAAAGTAATGTTTATTTTTTTATTTTATGGATAACATTTACCACCTTGGTTACCTCATTGGTTAACAAACATTTTATAAATTTACACATAACATTGTTTTGAGTCTGATAATGCGTTTCTCGACAATAAATCTAGTAACTGATTTCACAACTACTTTTCGGTCACGGATTTTATTTTAACTTTACTTATACTTTTTATTCCAAGGGAAAAACAATCTATTTCAAAAAGTATAATCAATTTATCGTAATTGCTACAACAAAGTTTCGGATCAACTTTTTCTCTTTGATATTTTAATGCCGGTATCGAAAACCAGCAGCAAACATAATTTCTTATTTATACGTAACTCAAAAAATTATATTAATTCATAAAATATAAGTTTACACATGAAATAAAGTTTTGAAAAAAAGTATTTTATATTAATAAAAAGTGGAAAAACGTTTCTTAACTAGTATCAGAGATGGTAAAAAGCAATAACTTGAGGACTTAATAACATCGATGTAAGTATCAGATGTATCTTATGATTCGAGGACGTCAATTCTTTCTCATATATCGCATCCACTCTGGCCAAGTGGGTAAGACGCTTGACCGGAGATTTTCCGGATCAGGTTCAAATCCACTTTAAGGAGGTAAGAGATGCTTTTTTATAGAGAACATATGTAAGAAATTGTTATTGTTGAAATTGAAAAATTACGTAAGAACTTGTGTAAAAAATTATGACAAATTTTTAGCTAAGACGTCATGAAAGAACCACCTTAAAATCACTTCACATATTTTTGTAGTTAAGAAGATTGCGCACATCATCTTTTAATACTTCCTTTAATTTATGTATGCTTTCTGAACCATACAGAAATAATATTAATTGTAATACATTCTTTTTCTAGATTTGGCATCGTGGAAGTCATCCGATATCCAGCAAGCGTTGCAAAAAATCGCCAAATAGAGCGCTGGCTGTCTTCACTCTCACAGCGAATGCTACTGTAAATACCTGATTAATGATTTTTCTGTGTGTACTTGATAGGATTTTTTATTTTTGATACCGCTCTCGAGCAAGCGAAGCGAGAAAGAGAGAAATTATTATAAATATATTGTGTGTGAAGTACAAATTTAAATCTCCCGCTTGTTAGCAGGTTTATACTACAGATTTCCCCTGGCGCTGTTATAATTACCGATAGAGTTTCTCTTTAGTTAGTCTTTTAAATTCAAACTCTTGCTATGGTAATTTTAAATTACCCACGCAATGTTATGTTGGCAGTACTGCGAGTTCTAAAGCTAACTTCTTAATGGGAGTCGTAACCTCCACTCTTACCTTTTCCCGTAATCAGAAACAAAAATGCCCGCATCACTAGCAATTTTGAAACTCAGCAACTTTTTTTTACATGTAAATATCGAGACACCCTAGCTGAAAGCTACAGTATTTATCCTGTCTTTCTTAATTGAATTTGTATGTTTTAAGTAAATTTAAGTTTACATAAATTAAAACTTTAAAAACAATAGTTTTATCTATTTTTCTTCACATATAAAATTTATTCTTGTATTGCTAATGCTAAATAAAGTCATGTTTTAAAAATTTGTCAGCTAATGGTGAAATCCTTGTAATAAAAGAATTAAGTTGTTATGGTACATTTAAAAAATCTGTTTAAATAACTTAAAAAATATTAAACTCAACATATTATATATATGTTTATGTATACAACCATAAATAGTTGTTTATATCACCAACTTCAATAGAACCACTAATGAGGTGTATTAAATAAAAACCATTTAATTTTATAACAGTTAAGATAACAAAGTCAACATCATCCAAAACATACTAAGTAATTGTAAACGAAAATTTACTTACAGCCACAGTACATCTAAATTTTGTACCATAAACTTACTCCTTTGTTCAGGGCTTATCATCTCCATTGAAGGAACCAACACACAAGCTTCATGTGGATTTGAAGTATAATATTTACTTGTCATGATAGTTTTTAAAATAATGTAAAACTCTCTTGAAAAATAACCATTCCTTAGATCTTTAAAACTTTTCAGTGGATAGACATAAACCGACAGTCGCTTGCCTTGATTTCCACATTTGTTTACATTGAAACAAGTAAAAAAATTACATTCAGGGTTGAATAACCCGTATTTTTTTGTACTTTTTTTGTCCAAGACGTATGAATCAAGTTTATTTTTAATGGCTAAGTCTCTTGTGAAAATGTGGGATTTTATTTCCTTGCAATAATAAAAATAAATAGCTGTCAAAATTACTGTTGCAGAGAACAGAAACCTAATTATAACAGGCCCCAACATTTGCTTTCTTACATGAAATCATACAATTGAAATATACCTATCAATTTAAAAATGAAGCTTCTAAAAAATTATCATTCAGATGTGAAATGGACTGAGAGCTTCTAATAGCGTGCTTCGATGTACGCAATACGGTTCGAGACTTACCGTCACACCACCAACTTTATGACGGAAACGTAACAGAAAGTTAACTTTCTCATGGTCAAAGGTATATCAGTACAGTGGAGGCCGTTTAATATTCGTTGACCGGGAAATACAAACATTTAATTTCCATTGGCTGATTCGATCACATAACCTCTTTCATTAGTCAATTTTACATTTCCCGCTCAATGAATTAAACGGCCTCCACTGTACATCTCGAAAGCTATTGCTTTTATCGAAGCACTCAATCGGACCCCTGAGCACCTGGGTCCGTACCATTTAACTTTTTTTTGCTTTGCAGGCCTATGTTATAACATAGGCCGATGTACTGAAAAATAGTTACATGGTACGACCCCTGAGCTCCAAATGTGTAATAGAGCAATGATGCGTAATTGTAGCATCAGCAAAATAACCGGATGACCCTTGGTAACATTGCAGCAGAAGAGATTTCCAACCTTTCGTCTTTAAACTAATGCTCCCCATTCATCGAGAACCGAGATATGGAGCGATAATAAAAAATTTTTTTCTGCTTGTTAACCGAACCAAATTACAATTAACAAAAAGGTTATACCTAAAGTATGTCACACAATTTTTGCCAGCCGAAATGTATTAGCTGATTATAAACACTTTATTATTTTTAAAAAAAATTTTTTTTTTAATGAAAAAAATTTTTTTTTTTAATAATTTCGTGTTTCAAATCAGCCTGTACGTTTCAGCTGGCAAAAATTTTGTGATATACCATATGTGTAACCTTTCTGTTAATTGTAGTTTGGTTCGGTTAACAAGCAAAAAAAAATTTTATTCATCGCCCCATATCTCGATTCTCGATGAATGGGGAGCATTGATTTATATGGACGAAAGGTTGGAAATCGCTTCTACTGCAATGTTACCAAGTGTCATCCGGTTATTTTTCTGATGCTATGATTATGCATCATTGCTCTAACTATAAAAAAAATACCTGCCACCTGCTACAAAATTTATAAAAGTTGACATACGTCATTGTTCGAAGCTCCAACGTAATCTCGTAATGTTTCTTTTGATCACGAGTTATATTGTAATACTTTAAGTGCAAGTATAGATTATATACCATATACCAACCGCAACCGAGTCCACCCTAACCAATGTTTCATTAAAACTTTTTGGTGTACGAGCTATTTGCGATACGATTAAAAAACTTTTCTTCTACCCGAAAGTGGGCCTCAAAAAAATATGTCTTCCCCTGCAGTGAAAAATTACTGCCAAAACTTTGCCAATCTTTTTTGTTTTGTAATGTATGTATTGATAAATGTCACGACAATTTTTTGACTCTCTAAAGGTAAAAAATTATTTTTTTCTGCATACCCCCACCGAAAGAGCTACATATCTGTCCTCCCCATCTCAAGGATACATGTAGATTTCCACGTGGAATATCGTGTGTAATCCGCAATCGCCGCCAGCAGTTACACATGTAAGACGTGACAACGTTGCGTAGTTGGGGGCGCTACTGTCGATTTACTGGTGATGTGATCCGCAATCCCGTCAGCAGTAAAGCAGACAACGTCGGTCTACTTGCTCTTTTTCGTGACATTTTTGCTGTGATCCCGCGCAATCCCGCTAGCAGTAAAGCTGTTATTTTCATTTTTCTTTTTGGCACTTGAAACTATTTTTTTTGGTCTGCGTGTTTGTTTACGTCTAGCACAATATGCTTTGTTAACAATTAGAAAGTGTCACGAAAAAGAGCAAGTAAACCGACGTCGTCTGCTTTACTGCTGGCGGGATTGCGGATCACATCACCAGTAAATCGACAGTAGCGCCCCCAACCACGTAACGTTGTCACGTCTTACAAATGTAACTGCTGGCGGCGATTGCGGATCACACCCATCCACGTAGATTTCCATGTAGATTCTTCATGGATCTATATGCATTCTACGTGGAAATCTGTGTGGATTTTCTACTTGGAGTTGAATGTGAATTGTCCTCATGGAAATCTACGTGGATTTTCTACGTAGTAATTTTGACGAATTTTTTGTAAGAAAAGTCAGTGATTCTTATTTGTTTAGTATTGCACAAATTTTTCACGCATAAATGTACATGTATGGTTTACAAGGCCACCTAAATGGATTTTCCATTAAAAATACCACATGGATTTTTTATATGGGACTATACATCGATTTTCCACGTTTAATATGCGTGGATTGCTCACTTACGTTTATGTTAGAAATCTACACCTTTTATCTATGTGGATATTTTATTTTTTTGGAGATTTGAGACAAAAAATCATATAAAAACTGATTAAAATCTTACCGTTAACCATAGACAACCCACATCAAAGTATGCGGGTTTTTCATATGGTTTTCTGACATAGTTTTTTTTAACAGAGTATCAAGACATGGATAATTAAGAGTAATCTTCCGTGTGGACCATATTCAAAAACGATATTTCAGTCAGATTTTAGGTTCATATCCATTCCCACCTTTGCGTAACTAACCAACCATGTATTCAGACATGTATACACCGTTTGGTTAATTAGCTGATTCGAGAAAGTTTTGAAGCATTTTGTTGCGGTTTTGAGGGTTTCAGGCCTTTACCACATGCATTAATCAAGAGCCCGGTTGAGAGTGACTGATAAAATCTTATAAACTCCTATTAAATAAAATCGAATTTAATAAGCCATGAAAATGACAAGTACAATAATTCATGTGTTCGTACATGAAAATCCAAGACATCAATTTATTTAACTTGTTTTTTATGTGAAATACAAATAGAAAGTTTTTTAATCAGTTATAAAGAGAAATTACAACAGAACTTCTATAGTATTTAATGTGATTTTGATTAATGGCAATTTATGTTGTAAAGTCTGATATATTTTTTCCTATATTTAATATGTTTAATTACACAATAATAAATATCGATTATAAATTTGGTTTTATTGTGTTGTATGTAGTAATGCCACAATATCCATTATCTTTTTTACTAACATTGTAATGGAATGCCTCATTTAAAAGTATAATTTGTTTAAATAAAAACAAATGCAGTTTTTAATCTCATAAACATTTACTTGGATAACCACTTATACAAAAGAAATAGTTTTTATTTATGCACTTTCGGGAGCAAATACACACTATGCATGATTCAAGTTCATCAACTTGGAATTCCAGTTAAAACTTCCCAACATTGAAAAATGTTTCTAATGGGTTAAGACCAATGATTTATATAACAAGTTTATAATTGAAAAAACAGTATTACAATACAAAATTTGGAACTGGATTGTTAATAATGTTTTAATGGGTATTGCCACGCACATTTGTATTGTCTTATTAATGTAAATAGAGTTGGTCGCGTACTTGTACATTTAAGTAAGTGTGAGAGAAAAAGATATTGTTATCTTACTTTAACTCATGAATTTTAATATACAATTTCGGAAACGCGCTTACACTCGACTCTCGAACTCTCGAGACTCACGAGACGCTCGACTGGTCAACTGCTCTATCTATAGTGTACACTACACAGTACGCAGAGTATACACTGAGTACACGCACTACACAGCAGTTCTATAGTTGGCACGCCGCGCGGACCACATGCATAGACATATTATGTCTATCCCGGGTATGAATTTCCACCCAAGTCGAAGGTGAGGTTAGCAAACACCCGGGCATGTATCCTGTACTATCTCGATACACGGGTATACTTTTGTTTACCATCCTCTGCCAAAAATACAACTTGAAGGTGAGCTACCACGGAAACCACGTGGAGGACGGTTAAATACTTTCATACGAACAGTAAATGCGATTACTTAGTAGAGAGGGAATGAGGCACTTTCGCCATTGCAACCAAGTAAAATATGGAGTGGCCGGTGAAGGTGTGGCAAAAAAAATATTAAATAATATGGATTTCCATGAAAACATATGGATAATAAGCCGAATGACAAATATATACAATCTTTTTTATAAATATAATTACTATAAATCCATGTTGGTATCATGAAAATTTTTTCTCGTGAAATTTAGCTAATGCAACTTCTACTGTCGTATTTTCATATACATACCACTAAAATATGATTAAAAATATGTTCTTGAAGTGCCTGATACATCCACATTAACTATTGTCTGGTTTAAATACCTATAAACCTCTGATTACAAATCTGACAATTTGAGAAAATAGATTGACATATAAAGCCTATTAAAAACATGTAAGTTATCGAATCGAAATTTTGTTGTTACATACTATTTTACTCCCATAACGATACATGGAGAGTATTTCCTGGAAAAATCCTATACAGAGTTTATAATTGTGGATCTACATATAAAAACTAATTGCGTAACACAAATTTTTTGTTGAATGTGTGAGTGCCTATACAAAACCATAATCAATTTGCTTCGAACTTGGTTTTATCGGTCAATATTTACAGAATTCCGGTATCTTATGCGACTCTTCTAATAAAATATCCTCAAGTTTTTAACAAGTCTTTATTCAGTTATCAAGGAGTAAATACGCATGAATCTCATTAAATATTTTTTTTATGAGGTTTTATCAGTCCGTCCCAACCGGGAGGTATGACTTTCATCCATTGGAATGTAAAAAAATGTCAAATCAACATAAGTAAATGTTCAGTAATATGAGCGGAGCTCTCAATTTTCTTAATAGTACAAACTTATACACAATTTAAATTGTACATGTTATTTATGTAGGCTAATTAAAAGTTTGTTTACGTATGCAGCTGATTCTACGTTAAATTGATATGGATGATTTATCGCAGAAAATTCACACAATTATCATATAGATTGGTGCTTAACTTAACTGTTCGCATTAAAAATATGCGCTTAAAATCTACCTACAGAACATACCGGTCTATTTCTTTGGGCGGAAAAACACTTGCAGATACTAATAAAAAAACCTTTGTCAAATTTAATGTATGAAGAACTTGCAAATTTTAAAGTGCAAAAAACTATGTACAGTTCATCGTAAATAATTGATTGAGATTTTTAAATAAAAAGTACCTGTAAATATCCACGTAAATAATATATGAAGATTTCGAAAAAAAATGAATTTAGGTAGGTATGTTAACAATACACACGTATTAAACGTGGTAAATTTATGTAAAGTCTGGCGTAAGATATTCATATGAAGTTCCAAGTATAAAATCCATGTAGGTGGCCTAGTCAAATATCCATGTAGATTTCCACGTCGGAAATTCGTGCAATAATAAACGAATAAGAATCACTGACTTTTCTTACAAAAAATTCGTCAAAATTACTTCGTGGAAAATTCACGTAGATTTCCACGTAGAATCCATATAGATCCATGAAGAATCCACATCGAATCCACATGAAAGTCCACGCGGAATATCCACGTGAAAATCTACATGGATCCTCGAAATAGGGAGCTGCTCCAAAACAGATAATCAGCTCTTTTGACGAGGGTATGCAGGAATAGCAATTTACGCACCTAGTGAGTAACGTTAAGAATGTCGCAAATTTCACATGAATAAACGCCTGAGGCGAATCGGAGGGCGGTTAATGTGAAGTCTAGGGTATTTCTTAACCTCCGAACATGGTGTGTATACAACATTACGTTTCCTAGTGCTTAGGAAGTAAAAAATCCGGCGGCAATTTTCACTTTCGGAGGACTAGTGACGTAAAATAGTATATACGCACCACGTTCGGAGATAATGAAATATCCACGTTTAATCTGCGACATTCTTAACCTCACTCACCATTGCGTAATGTACTACCATGTGCCTGGAAAGTGAGCATCCCTGTCTGGCATCGCAATGTTGACTTTCTGGACACCAGGACACGTAAAATCGTATACGCAACGCGTTCGGAGGTTGAGAAATGTCCTAAACTTCACGTTCATCGACATTTACGCGGAATCTGTGATATTCTCAACCTCGCTCACTACACTGAAAAACTATGGTACGTCGAAGCAAAGAAGCACTCATAAATTCAGCGAGGACAAACACGCTTACGTGTGGGGGGGGGCGTAGGCATTACACGCAGCTGACCGTACGAACCACTAGATAAGTGATGATACGTTTCAATATCCGTGGAGCCAGATCCGACAAGAAATGACGACTATAACGGCCGTAGCTGAACACCAGGCCCTGGCCAGTATTGTAATGAGGTTATCGAAAGGGCATGGCCAGGCCCTGAATGCCCTGATGATGAAATACGTATATAGGTATAATATATTATCTTCGACCTTCGAGACGTAACACTCACATACACATACACATGTGTATGTGCACACACACACACACTTCCATTAATTGATTGTCTGTTTGTTTATATGTGTTCATTCGTTTCTATCTATAAGTACAAACATTAAACGAAAGTTGAATGACTAAAAGGAAAAATTGTAAAAGTGCATAAATTTTAAGAAAAAAGAATTAAGCTTCACATACTTAGTATGATCACTACGAGTACTGATACAAGAGAAACAAATAACCAACGTTAGACTGCTGTTCAAGTGAATCCGGAAGCATCGTTGGCCGCGATGGTCAAAAGTTTGCTGCCAACCACAACCTTCAGAGCGCTTCTTTATCGCAGCGCCACCAAGGGCTAAGCTGTTTCGGCAGTGTTTGCATTACCCCCCGGTTCGACGACTCATTGATTCTCTGCAGTCAATAAAGCTACACTCTGCGTACCAACCTTCTTTTCCCCTAGGCACCTCCCCACCACCACATCCTCCATCAAGAGTCGATTACACTACCGGCACTGAGAGCCCCCCCCCCCCCCGATGCTAAGCGCTCTGTGATTGGCCGAAATTATTAATGTTAATTTGTCAATACCTCGGAGAATGCGCATCAAATCCAAATTTTGTAAAAAGCTTTTCTATCAGTCTTTACGAGCTTTATCGCGTTGTATAGTTTTGCTCACTCATTTTGGATACATGGTGTGTAGCTCAGCGCACAGCTAAAGCAAGCGACCATAACCAGTTCTTCTCTTTTGACTGCAACCAAGTATACATGCTATATATATTTAACTGACTTGCTCTCGCTATTGCTTCAATGTTATCAATCAATCTTATTTAATTAAATCGTGGAAGTAAATGTTCATAATTATATTCACATACCTTTGATTTCAAAACATCTTTTTTTCATTTTTCCCGTATCTTAATACTTTTTATGAAATCCACTTTATTTTGAAAAACTATCCAGCTACTTTTTTAAGGATGGCAGTTCAGCTATAACCACTAATTTATTATTTTTCTTCATCATAATTGTTATGAACTGTAAGACAAGCTCTGGAGGTTGTCAATGAACATGTGCGACTTCAAGAGCTATCTTACCCGAAGTTCCAATAGCTAAGATAGTTAAGGTTTATACCACTGCTCGTATTGTTTTGCTATCGAAGGATCGATTACAACTGTCGGCAGATTTTTTTTTTTTATTTAATGTGATTTATGATTCTGGTTTAATTTTTTTTTATTTATGTTTTCTTTAAATTTATAAATAATGTTACAAACACTTTTTTTCCTATGCGTCAAAATAAAGATATTTTTAATACTTATTCTATTAAGTAATTTGGTAAGCTGATACTTTTCGTAAGCAAAGNATTTCATAATTTCATAAAAATAATAAAAAATTTCTTAAGATATAAGTACAATTCTTACATTTTAAAACTCCCAAGAAATTATAAACGTCAAAACATCCAACGTAAGAGAAAAAAAATCTGAAGGCCCAAGAAAACTTACCCTTATTACAATAATATCAAAAATGATTACTACCAACAAAGTAAAACATACATCTAATTATACAAGAATATTTGTCTGCATACATATATTATACTAGCTGGCTTGTATTTACGTTTCTTATAATTTGTATACCTTGTGGTTACAACCACTTGTAACTTGCAGTATGTATTTAAAAAAAATAAATAATTGAAGCTTGTACATAATGTTTATTAATTTATAGAACGTGCGTGTGTGTTTTTTTTTTTTTTTTTTTTTTAAATGATTATTATTAAATTAAGCTGTTCTGATCAACATTACTATTTTACTATACTATAATTAAAATCTTTGGATTATAAACACTCTCGAGTTACCTATTAGAATCGTTTAAAATACGTATCAACAAAAAAACAACGCTCTTAACGCCTTAATTAAAAAAACAAAATCTTTATTATTATGCATAGCATAAACACATACGTCTGCGTGTATATTATATATTACATATGCATGTGTGAATAAGATTTTCAAGTTTTACTGTCTCCGAGAATTGAACCCACATCGTTTGGATTGGTAGTCAGGGATCTTATTGATTGTGCCACACAGCACGCCAATTTGATCTCTATTCTTGTTACTTATAGATATCAACCAAGAAACTTCTGAATTGAAAAATTGATCAACAGTTGGGCGTTTTTTATACTATATATAACTTAGCCTGCCGATTTCAAACGAAATAGTTATTATTATTTTTTAGTGGTCTAATAATGTTAAAATTTCGTAAAGTGTTCCATTTGCTTATATCTTTTAACGGTTTAATATACAGAAAAAATAAAAATACCAACGTGTAGGGCAAAAAATTGTCTACATATCAATAAGAACTTTTAATTTTGTTTCAACAAGCGCAAAGTGTTGAAAAAAAAAAATAAAAAAGGCATTTTAGAGTAAGTGAGATAGAGAAAACCATTGACAGTCTGCTGTCGCTCTCTCTCTCTCTCTCTCTCTCTCTCTCTCTCTCTCTCTCTTATACTTTTACAGGTAGGCCATTTTAATTGTGCTCTTATAAATGTTTTGCGCTTGCAGAAAATGATGAATTAATATTAAAATTAGTATCATTTTTTCATCATTAAAAAAAAATTTTTTCTTGGTGAACAGGATTATTTTAAGATAATTATTTTTGACCATAATACAAACCCGGGGTCTTTCAAGTGTGTTTATTCAAACACCATCAAGAACCCGTCATCAGTAAAGAGGCAACGCAACTCGCGCGTGCACAACTACGCACAATAAACAGGTATCCGAAAAGAGATTCGATTTGATTTGAAAGATAATCTATTATGCCAAGGGTGTTACATCCGAATGGCAACTGCTGATATACAAAGACTTTACAATTTTTACAGTATCTACAACTATAAGCAACTATTACTATTTTTAAATAATTTCACAAACTTAATTTTTACATGGCTAACGGTTTAACATAATTATTTACAACTTGCGGAGAGCACACTGTGTACTGTGACCCCTCCGGGAACCTGACTACATAGGCAAGAGCAATCTTCGACTCTCTAGATAAGCCACCACCTGTCGCAATACAAGGACGTCCTAGACCTTTGCGAAGTGAGCCATATTTGCGATTGGACGTGCATCAGAAGGGGCCGACGGGCTGCGCTACTTTGAAAACCGGTACGATTATGGACTGTCGTCACAGTGCTGGATACCTGCGGGACACAAACGAACGATTGATGAGGCCAATCAGGAACTACACAATTATCGCGAGAGAGCCACGAAAAATACGACAAATACAACCCATCAAATCTTCTACCTCGCGAACGGATCATGCAATGCGCAATCGCCTGGGAAACCTCCATGCACGACACCGGAGAAAGGGTGAAACCATCATTCCAGGCACCTGCATCTTTCAAGCAACACATCTACTTTCTTGCAGCCGTTTACATCGACCTCAGACGATCCTGACGCCACCTCCGCGCCGAAAACCTGTCAACCGAGAAGTGGCGAAACTCGCGAATCCGCGGCAAAATGCTTAATAATTATTTGATAATTCGTTATCTATGTACAGATAGTCATGCCTGTTGATATGTGGAGCGTCAGACAATACTGCATTCCGCACCACCTCCCTTGAATTAGTCACTATTACGTCTATCTGGGTATCAGTTGATGGACAATGGTGCGTTGCAACTGTAGGCACGAGATACATCGAGTTCTCATGATAGTCATCCCCCAGCATATCAGGGTTTAAATCACCCGCTATCACAATATCCGAGAAGGGTCCTGAACTAGCTTGAATTGCGTTGAAGAAATCAGTGAGTATATTACCCTTTGGACATCTGCACACAGACGCAAAGAACATACGACGCCCCCGGCCAGGACGAAAATCCCAAGCATAAAGCAAGCAACACCTCCACCCTGCATGTATTCGCGCCTTCCGGCAGTCCCTCTTAAGCCCCTGTCATATCACACAATAATGTACTTGGGTATCTCAAAAAACGATGAACAAAGGCGCGGCGTTAACCAGGACTCTGAGATCGACAATGTATCAATATGGTTGTGTTTCAGAAAAATTCGCACTTCAGGCAAATGATCACGCAAGGAACTAGCATTTCATTGGGTGATACGAATAAAATCCTAAGCCACTGAACTCGCTTGACGAACATTAGATCTTTCAAGTTATTTAAGTGCCTTCAAATCATCCTCTGAGGCGACGTAGTTGCGCACTGACTGATCGTCCCGTTTAAAATATATAAACTTTCCCTTTGCCAAAACATATTTATAATTAAGACTCTTAGCTTTAGCTTTAGCTTTTAATAATAGCGAGTAAGTAGTGGAGGACAGCATTAGATAGAGTTTTATTACATTGCTTCCAGAGAATTCCGGGTAACTATCAGAGAATTTCCTGTCACCGAACGTTTGTAACGTTTGTAACTTATTTTTCATAGAAATTTTTATTTAATGTACATTCATTTATTTGGTTTGGATGTAAATAAAATAAATAAACAATTAACTTCATAAAATAATTTTTTTTTAAATGTTTTTTGAAAAAAACTAGGCAATTACTAAATTTTAGCAGAGCACCCTTCCAATTCATTAATAATTATTTATAGCTACGTATTTAATNCCTTCTAATTCTTTAATAAATATTCATTTCTACGTATTTAATTTGTTACTTTTACAATAAAAAAATAATTTCTCATACAATTTTCTCATATTTTTTCAAAATTCTCAAAAATAACAAAAAAATTTTTTTGTACTGTAAAAATACAATTATTAATTTTTGTTGTATTTTGTTATTTTAAGATTTTTTCATTCGTGATTAAAGCGGTTTTTCGACTTAAGGACGTTCTTCACGTAGTTTGTGGTGGAAAGTTCAGAGAAATAACATGGCACTAATGTGTACAGTAAAGCTAGCAATTCTTTTTCTTATGTGGATGTACTCATATACATGCTTTCACGCACACCTCATCTCCTCTTTCTAAATTTATTTAAAATTTAACTTGTGGGTCTATTTGAAAATTTGATTGATTTTTCTAAAAGTAATTTTTTGTACCCAAAAAATTAAGAGATTCCTACAAATCGTATAAATGACATTTGATGTAATTTTTTTATATGGTACCATGTTAAATATCCATTTTTTTAATGTATCATGTATAAAATAATGATGTTCAGTCAAACGAGCTGCAATGTTCGTGGGTA
Organism: Copidosoma floridanum; assembly: GCF_000648655.2. Next base: position 484,904 of record NW_019379660.1, read on the forward strand.
CTTTTTATGCTATTTCAATATACGTTTGACGTTTAAATAATATCTGTCAAATAACCTATGTGTGATGAACGTCCTGAAGGGACATTCACTAGCATGTAATACTACCCTATTGAAGAAAACTATACTATAGGACGATTTTCATTAATTTTCTGTATAAAATTTTATTTTGGGTATTAAATATGGACGAGAAATAAGTGTAGGATCGTACGTGATTGATGTGAGCGTGACGTTATAGATGTAATCAGCGTAGGCAGTAGAATATGTTGTTCTAAAATCACCGGAAGTGTACAGTCTTGGACTGGCGAGCCTACATATTATTTTTATTGTAGTATGCAGTAATATGTTGTTTGTAATCGTTAACTCATTAAATATTTATTAAAATCACACCTAATTAACGAAGGTATATTCATGCTCCCGATAATTTCAGCACCTTCGTACACAACATTGTTTCATAGAAGGTATTTTTTGTTCTCAAAATTATGTTGTTTGCCATATATTTTTATACAAGTGTAACTTCATACTTGGGTACTCAAGCACCCACTGTCCACTAGTTTCTTTCGTAGTATAAAGTCACGCACCGGTATTGACTTAAGCCAAATAGCAAATGAGCCGAACCCACCCTCTCTTCCATGATCCGCCTCCAACGACGCTTATTAACCAACGGACGAACCTCAATGATGTCTGATATGAAGGACTGCAAACTCAAAACCATCATAATTCTGATCGCAACCTCGGACAAGTCGTACTTCTTGTTAAGAGGCAAGCCCGTTACTCTCAGCTCGTCAGAAGAATTGTCTGGGTACTCTCTCACTCCATCCAGGTAATTAAGTCTTGTTCTCAATGCCACGTTGGATGCCTCCAACTCCACGATACGGCGATCGTGGTCATCGAAACGACGCTCAACACGCTTGATCGACTCTTGGACCACGCGACTGGAACTTCTCATCTCCTTAAAAAGAGCAGCAAACTGTTCCGAGGGTATAAAGGATTCCCACCCACTAGGCAGATTGCCACATACGTCCCCCTGCAAACCCCCCCCCCCCCCGATCCAGCCGCTGATACAATCGCGTTCAGGGCCACCCCTTTATTAAAACCATCAAGACTTTTACCCTCATTTAACTTCATTTCAAAGTCAGAATTTAACATCTCTGGCTGATGAGCAGATGGCACGACTACCAGAGATTAGTTGGGAGATTGCTGACTGCCATGCTACGGAGTGTGCCCACTTTTTTCCAGTGGTTCGAGCGCCCCGCCGCGGCCAAGCGGCCGAACCAGG
>NW_019379661.1:5691-30808 GCF_000648655.2 Copidosoma floridanum
TTTTTTTTTTTTTTTTTTTTTTTTTTTTTTTTTTTTTTTTTTTTTTTTTTTTTTACGATTTGCTTCTTATTTCAAAGAAAAAGTGGATAACTGAGGCAAACCGATCAGTAAAGGATTTTATCGATCGTAACGCGTAGATGAGCTTCCGTTATTGTTCGCATTACCGAGAAATCAGTGTCGCTTATCTCGGGACGCGCAAGTTGTTCTTTGGCAATGAAAACGCATGTACGTGGGCAAATGTAATATGTTGTTTTATTGAGTGGCCGGAAGTTCGTGAATGTCGAGATGAGCGTTTGGTACAAACCGCGTGTTTAGTGCCGCGGGAGGTCATTACTATATCGTATAAATATAAAGATCCGATGATGCATTAGAATGACGAAATTTACGCTCGTGGTGTTTTTACTTGGCTTACTGTCGGATGATGTTTTGGATACATTTTTTTATTTTTGTATGTATGTACGGTATTTTCGAAAAGTAATCGAATCGATAACGTGGCTAAAGTCACCGATGAATGTAGCGTGTGAATTTCATTTTTAGGCGCTTACACTTGTTTGCGGGAGAGCAAAAAGTGCAAGCACTTTGAAATAAGGTGAAAAAAATTGTTAATGTTATTAATGTGTATTAGTTGTATTTTTTAGTCTCGTACCCACTAAAAATTCTTCACTGTAGCCAAAAATTAAGATCTTAATCATGAAAACGGACGGTGCATTTTTATTTCTCATTTAAATAGTATGGAATTTTTTAAGATTTTCAGAAATAGTTTTTTTAATGGTTCTAATAAATGTTTAATCCGCTTGATATAAAATTGCATTGAATAAAGTTATAACAATCCACTCATTTTGTTGGATGAAAAAAAATTTTAAGTGCTGAAAAATTTTTTCAAAAAGTATAAAAAGCTGTACACAGTAAAAAATTTTGTAGAAAAATTACTACGCTACGCATTGGAAAAAATCCGACCAATGCTATACGTAGTATATTAACTATGAAAATAGCTACAATACTTTTACAATAGAAAAATTACTACGCGAATAGTAATAATTAAGAAGAAAACTTGTCTATAGTATATTTACGACAGCATTAGAGAAAACATACTATCAGTTTTGTAACTTTCCAGCCAGGTGGCGTACATGTTCATTTTTTCAGTGAATACACTACGTTCGTAGTAAAAACTACGAACACACTAGGAATGGTTGAAATAAGTTACATTTTTAGTGCTATAGTAATTTAAACAGGGGGCTCATTTAAAAATGAAATAATGTCTTTTACAACGTATAAACTTTTATTTAGTGCTGAAAATACTTGCACAGTGTTTATATTAATTTTTTATTTTATAATTCAATCTTTGGCCATGCTGACGACGAGGTTATGTGGAACAGAATTATGCATATGGTGCACTAGTAATAACATTGCAATCTTACTGTATTTATTTGCTGCATGAAACTATAACTTAATTAAACATTAGGAACGACAATTTAGTTGACCAATTTGGAACTGACACGAAAACCAGAGCTTCAACACACAAACAGCACTACGACATTTTTTCGATTATTCCAGCGCCTGCAGATTATGCAAAAATGAAATTTCAATAGAAATCAACGAATTTCACTTTACTACGCTGATAGTGTTTTTACAATTCTACAAGTAATATATAACTACAAAATAGTATTTTACCCAATGCAATAGTTGTGTATTATACTACACGGCGTCGTAAAATAACTACGCTACGCATTGGTCGGATTTTTTCCAACTCTAGACGTAGCAAAATTACTACCATCGTAGTGAACTTACTTAAAAATTAGCATTAATACTAGCCGCTTGTAAATTTACTTCGTCAGACGAGGTACAGTTACTATAGAAGAGTGGTAATTTTACTAAAAAATTTTTTACTGTGATGATAAAAAAAAAAAAAAAAAAAAAAAAAAATAGACCGACGTCGTCTGCTTTCTACCGGTGTGATTGCGGAACACATCACCAGAGGGGTTCGGAATACATCACCGAGTTCGATCGAGTCCTTAGATATTGCGATCGAGTACGAGTTTTGACTGTCACATTTCCTTAGATGTTACGAAAACGTGATGACAATGTTACATCCCTCCCCCCGTAATTAAAGTGACAGTCAAAACTCGAACTCGATCGTGATATCGAAGAACTCGATTGGACCAATGACGGCACTCGCGTGACTCCAAAAACCTCTCTTGGTCCCATATCAAGGCAAAGAAAGCTTTTACATTACGGAAGCCTGTATGGCTCATGCTCTCTTGCGTTACGCTGATTAAGTGCCAGGTGCACAACACGCGCTATTCACGGACGGGTGCAGAATTTTTGTCTCCAAGCATTACATCTACGATCTACGTGTAAGTTCGCGTGCGAACACGTGTTATGTTATCTTTGACGCGAGTGACACGACCGAGGCTACTGCCGTGCAAGCAAATTTTCTTCTCATTTTAATATTGAATCAGCTGCACGGCCCAGAGTGAGGAAAAAAGTAAAAGGCTATAGAGAAAAATTTCGCCTGCATGCAGTGCACATACACACTGTACTTGGAAAATCTAACCTAGAAAAAAAATAGAAGGACGAGGAAGTTGCAATGAGTTTTCCTTACGTAACTCGTGCCGTCGTCGTCGTCGTTAACGACAATATTTCATTATTAAAAATATTTACCGTGTTGCCTGGATGTTATAATTTTTAGATCCGAGTCCAGTGGGAGTGTCAGTTTTACTCTTCTCGTAGTAGCAGTAGCTTACAGCAGCCATGCCGTCCGATGCTAAGAAGAAGCAGCAGCAGAAGAAGAAGGAGGCAGCTAAGGCTCGACAAGGGGGCAAGAAGCCCGCACAGGCTGCTGGACAGCGCAATGACGAGGGCAAGGACGACAGCCCAGCCAGCCAGACCGATGGCACCAGCCAGCAGAATGGCACCAACGGCACTTTATCGCTCAGTGCCGAGGGTAACTAATTCTCCTTTTCAGTTTATCTATTATTTGGCTTTTTCATTTTCCTGAATCACTTATCGCGGTTTCAATTTATTTCATTGAAACTCCAGGATATTTTTAGATTGAGTCCTCCTTTTGTAGAGCAAGTTTTGCTTGCCGATGTATATAGATATCTACAAGTTTGATTTCATTAGCATCAAAAAGTTATTATTCTGATCAAATTTTTGTTAACCATCATTTATTATTTCCCTAAACGATATTTTTAACTTGATGCACAGGTGGTAATAGTAAGTCGTATTACACTTTCTGTATGATTAGTTCAGCTTTCATTAGAGTTTTCCAAAGCAGCCGAAAGAAATAAAAACTTTCCACAGAGGCATTATGCGCCAAGCTGGAGGCGGACGCAAGGCTAAACGCGGAAGCACGCGCCTGCACTGGTTCTCTGGCCTCTCACCCACGCAGCCGAGACATTAAGATTTCGAATTTTTCGGTTACTTTCCACGGCTGTGAACTGATGCAGGACACGATGCTCGAACTTAATTGTGGTCGGCGTTACGGTCTGCTGGGCTCCAATGGTTCCGGCAAATCGACACTGCTATCTGTCCTCGGCAACCGCGAGGTACCTATTCCCGATTCCATGGACATCTTCCATCTAACGAGGGAGATGCCAGCTAGCAACAAAACTGCCCTAAAGTGCGTCATGGAAGTCGACGAGGAACGAATTAGGCTTGAGAAACTTGCCGAGGAGCTCATCGAGTGTCCCGAGGAAGATGCTCAAGTAAATTTTTTATCCTTGTTACTCCTGTTAACTTGTTTATCAGTCAGTCTATTTTTTTTTTTTTTTTTTTTTTCTTCATTTTTAACTCTGCGAGAAAACTGGAGTAAATACCGATTAAAAAGTAATTTTCATATTATTTACGTTTTTAGGAGCAATTGATGGACATCTACGAAAGGTTAGATGATATGGCTGCCGATACTGCTGAAGCGCGGGCCGCTCATATTTTACACGGTCTGGGTTTTACTGCCAAAATGCAACAAACCCCAACAAAAGACTTTTCTGGAGGCTGGAGAATGCGTATTGCACTTGCTAGGTAAGTTGCTTATTTACCTATAATCCTTAAAATAAAAATATATAAGCTAAAGACATTGCCTTTTATTCAATTTTTAGAGCACTGTATGTCAAACCACACTTACTTTTGCTCGATGAACCTACTAATCATCTGGATCTGGATGCCTGTGTATGGTTGGAAGAAGAATTGAAAACTTACAAAAGAATATTAGTCATAATATCTCATTCACAAGATTTCTTAAATGGAATTTGCACAAATATCATTCATCTCAATAAGAAACAATTAAAGTATTACACTGGAAATTACGAAGCTTTCGTCAAAACGAGGTAATCGTCGCAAAATATTTGTATTAAGTGTAATATTTGTTTCATAAAATTGTTTATAGAAAACTTTATATTGATGAATATTTTTTTTCTAGAATGGAACTGTTGGAAAATCAAGCAAAACAGTACAATTGGGAACAAGATCAAATCGCCCACATGAAAAACTACATTGCTCGATTTGGTCACGGTTCTGCGAAATTAGCGCGTCAAGCACAGTCCAAAGAAAAAACTTTAGCAAAAATGGTAGCTCAAGGACTTACCGAGAAAGTATCGAACGACAAGGTTCTCAACTTTTATTTCCCAGCGTGCGGAACAATTCCGCCTCCCGTCATTATGGTACAGAACGTTAGTTTTCGATATACCGACGGTGCACCCTGGATTTACAAAAATTTGGAATTCGGTATTGATTTAGATACAAGGCTGGCACTTGTAGGACCTAATGGAGCTGGCAAGAGTACGCTTTTGAAACTTTTGTATGGAGATGTAAGAGCTTACTTTGAGGACATTTTTGAAAAATTATAAATAATAATGAACAAACTGGATATACGAAGATTTTTAATTTTTATGATAGTTGGTACCGTCAAGTGGCATGATAAGGAAAAACAGTCATCTCAGAATTGGAAGGTATCACCAGCATTTGCACGAATTATTGGATTTGGATATGTCACCATTGGACTACATGATGAAAACATTTCCCGAGGTCAAGGAACGAGAAGAAATGCGCAAAATTATTGGTCGGTACGGATTAACAGGCAGGCAACAGGTATGCATAAATTGTTTTAATTGTTTATTTCTCAAGAATGTCAGTTGTTAACCTTTGATTCTTTTTAGGTTTGTCCTATTCGTCAATTGTCCGATGGACAAAGGTGTCGCGTAGTGTTTGCATGGCTTGCTTGGCAAGTTCCTCATTTACTACTACTTGACGAACCTACAAATAATTTGGACATAGAAACTATTGATGCTTTAGCAGATGCCATTAACGAGTTTGACGGTGGTATGGTCTTGGTTTCTCACGATTTCAGACTGATCAATCAGGTAGCTTAATTGTTTTCAAATGTCTTGAGAAAAAAAAATTAAAATGGTCTCATAAAAAAATCGTGATTTTCAGGTGGCCGAAGAAATTTGGGTTTGCGAGAATGGAACTGTTACTAAATGGCAAGGGAACATTCTTGACTATAAGGAACATCTCAAGACTAAAGTTTTGAAGGATAATCAAACGCGTCAGAAAGATTTTGCAAGTCGAGTTGGAAAATAGTTCAATTTATAACTTAAAAAAATTATGTGAAACGGTGTCTGAATTTTTCCACGTCTCCAAGAGATTATCTCGAGATTTTGAAAAACGTCAAATAATAAATTCTTATCAGATTTTCGCTGCTGTGTAGCGAAAAGCTTATTCCAACAATAGCTAATTTATTAAGATAATTAAATGATACGAGTGATCGTGATTGTTGACTGTTGGTAATTTTCACAGTTACTGTAGACGAGCAATGAAAACAATTCAGCTTGATGAAGTGAATGTGAAAATGATGATTTATTGCAATAATAAATAGTTAAATTTTTACTTTGAATTTTATATAATTAAATTTTGTCACGAAGTATATACAGTGCACTTTGTAAAAAAAAAATAAGTTGTGTCAAGTGTGTAAATCAACTATCATCAGAGTTCACAATTATTTTAATAGTGTGGAAAACAACTTCTAATAAATTTAATACACCAATCATGAATACAGACTGAATTTATTTGACTACTTAGAAACATGAGAATATTTATTGTTAGAAATTATATACTGACAAAAAATCTTGTCTAATAGCAGTTTTAATAGCAATTATAAAGGACGGTTTTTCTTCAAAATGTTTATTAATGTCGCTACTTAATAGAATCAAAGTTTTATTTATTCCAGAGTAAAAATGATATTAATGCATAACTTTTAAAAGGTCACTTGTTTTTATATTTCGATATTTCAAAATATCGCGAGCGTATATTTCAAAGCAATAGCATTTGAAATCTATTATTTTCGTAAGTGGAGAATATGAGTGATCCCAGTTGGTGAGGAAAAAATTCTATAGCTCAGCCGCTTAAACTTATAGAATAACAAAATTCCCAATCAACTCTTCGACATTTTTAAATAAATTGTCTTGTCCCGTGTTGTCGATTGTCGTCGGCTCAGCCGTCACACCTGCCGTCAGTGTCAGCTGTCACTGCTGTCAGCAGTCAGTTTTGCAGAAAAACTCATGAACAGCCACATCCACGTGGTACTTGCACACGTAGATGTGTGGATGTATACATATGCGTAAAAATGTAATTTAATCAAGTACTTATACATTTATTAATTCATATGATTCATAAGTATCGTCGTCGACGTCCGTCTTCGCTTCGCTCTCTCGATACACCTACTTATATATACTTATGGATGCATGTATGAAGTGCAGTGCAGATTTGCAGAAGCACACATCAGCAGCAGCAAGCAAAACAAGCCATAGTGTGATGTTTAGTACCTACTCCCTCTTAAGTATATTGAGTATTATTATTATAAGTATACACGATACTTTTATCTCTTATCTCTTTCGTTTCGCGGGCATTTATGCCAGTGTGTGTACTTATTTTGCCAGCATATTGCAGACACTGGCAGAATAATTATAAGCTCTCGGTGCACGATTACATTAAGTATTTATCGTCTTTGATTGCACGATTCTTTGACCATCAACGACGAGTTCTCATCTACTTGCATTAGTCGCGTGTCGCGCGAGTGATTTTTCCATCATGACGCACAGTCTGTGGTGGTGGTGGTGTACGTGTACCTAGTAACTAATGGTAGTTGATAGTGCAAAAGTGTCATCGGATCTTAAGTAAATCGCCGTTGGTCTCAACTGTAAGACATCCAAGTACGTGTTCGTATACGTTTTATATGTTTGGCCAATCATCATCATCGTCACCTAGACTTGATCATGACGACCGAGGAGAAGTTTAAAGCTGCTGTCAATGTTATCAAGAGCTTGCCGAAAAACGGTGCCTATCAGCCCAGCCATGAGTTGATGTTAAAGTTCTACAGCTACTTCAAACAAGCCACTGAAGGCCCCTGCACAAGCTCCAAGCCAGCCTTCTGGGAGGTGGTCAAGAAGGCCAAGTGGGACGCATGGAATCGCTTGGCCGACATGAGCAAGGAGGATGCGATGAACAAGTACGTCGAGGAGCTCAAGAAGGTCGTCGAGGCCATGTCCAGCGTGGAAAACGTCGCTAGTTACGCCGACGATCTTGACTCGTTCAATAGAAATGTGCCTGTCAAAGACTTGGAACTAGTCGTTGGCCCAGTCCTCGAGAAGATACGCTCGCAGTCAAATTCCCCAATCCCCGAGACCTTTGAAGATTCAGCGCTCAGTAGCAGGAAGGAAAACGGCGACCCGCCAGATATCGTCAACAGTTATAGAAGTAACGGAGAAGTTAGTACAGCCGACGATATGAATGCTTACTCTGGGGAAACTGAAACCGAAGATGAGTTCATTGATTCGGTGGAATCTGCTGCGCCAGCCATTTCCCACAAGAAATTTTCCAAGACTCACGTCAGAGAGGATCAGAATGAGCATCAGAAATCGAGACACGATCTTAATTGCTCGTTTGTAAACAACAATGACAATAATAACTTTATCAATCAGATTGCTACGACACTGAAGAGCCTGCAAAAAGACTTGGATCAAGTTATGGTTAGAATTGCCAATATAGAGCAACAAGTGCTGTTGTTGACAAAGAATCAAGTGAACACCAAGCAGAACAATCGTAATAACAGTGTCTTTCGTTGGCCATTACCTAAAGATCCTATGCAACTTCTTGTACTGATAATAGTGTGGCCGTTTGTTGCTCAATTCTTTGTTTTTCTTCTCAAGCGATGCCATCGACGTAAAGTGTGAAACACATGAAAACTATACTAAACTATTGACTATTGAAGCTTAAATATCAATGCACTTAAACAAAGTTGTCGTGTTATTGCCAAACAAATTTTTTGAAACGAAAACAAGTAGATTTTAATATGTTGACGATTTTCTAAATCTGGAAAGTTATTGATATTTTACATAATTTTTGTACCAACTCTTGTAAAGAGTTTAATTATACACAAGTTGCATGTCTGTGGGTAATAGTATATATTTTGTATATTGCTGTTGAACATTTTGCTACTACATTTAGGGTAAGTGTTGAAAAAAAAAAAAAAAAAAAAATGAAATAATTTTTTTATCAAATACTATTTAACGAATTATGTTTTTATTTCTCCAGGAAATTTTTAAACGCCTGGCACTGATTTTTGCTATGCATCATGCGAATTTTGTTCCTGGGAACACACATCCTAATTTGTAAATATTGTTGGGTAAAAATAAAATGAGATAAATATTCTATAGCAGTTATCAAGTCAAGCAGATTTTGTTCAAGAGAAGAGGAATATAGGATAAATAAAATGGTGATATTGTTACTATATGGTTTAAGAGATACATGTTTAAACTGAATAAATGTTGAAATCTTATTTTATAAAATTTTATTTTATTATTTATAATAAATTTCTATATGCACCCCACACGTATGGACGTCGATATATTTGTTTATTTAATGAAAATTTTTTCAAATCTTCAATTAATTCACATAAAACCTACATGATCATCATCAGATTATTAAAAATAAATAATTGAAAGTTGGAGGTTTGTATAAAAAAATTTAAAAGCGTACTTGAAAAGCTACGTAATCGCGTGATATGGTTGACTGCTTATTAATATTGAAGAACGTAATAGAGGAAAATTTCCATACACTTGAGTTGAAAAACATTTTTTTTTGACGAGAAATAATTTAAGATGAAGAAGGATTTTCAATACAATTACTTGTGAATATAAAGTTAAATCTTTTTGCCAGTAATCTCACTTTATCTTGTCCGTGTTCTTTTACTTGGTGTTTGATGCATCGTCAAAAGAATCAGAACGTGATTATCGAGAGCCTTGGAGCTCTGCACACGGAAAAAATTTTCGGAATAATAAACGAATGAAATCAACATTTTCTCCAGGACAGTATATTTTAATATTTTAGTATTGTCACTCTCTTGAATAAATAATTCTAATCGAGCAGATATTAATATTAGTCAATATTTACAAAAAAATTGTATTTATGAGCAAACGGGTTTACAGACGCATATATGTATGATTTACACGAAAACATCTTTAAATCCATGACCCACATAAAATATCAATTTACCTAACTGTAAACGTAAAATCATAATGAAAATTCATGTTTATTTTATTTTATGATATTTATTAGCGACCCAAACTCTTGGATAAACATCAGTAAGATATTAACTTGTGTTTTTCTTTATCTGAAACAATTTTTGGCTTATCTTTGACTTTTTATGTACCCTTGCTACATTTACATAAAAAAAAAAAAAAAACGTGATTAATAATCTTGTAAATATTTATTAAAGATTTCACATGCTTTAAAACAAGCAATAAAGCATAGTAATTATATGTATTTTAGCGTATTTTAAAAGAATTTAGTATCGCTTTTGTATTGCAACAGTATAAAAAATTCGCGCAAAATCACATAAAGTAAAAATTATTGTTAATTTTGGGTAGACTTTTTATCTTAATAATATTTTTGTAATTATCATTACTACTTTTTTTTTTTTTTACATCATATAATATCTTCTTAAACGTAATTGTAGTTTGAATAGTAAAATATCTTAAAATTCTATGAGAAAAATCTTATGATTTCTTTTATTTTTTATTCAAGATGACAGATACTTCGAAGGCCAGAAATAATTTTTGCAAGTGAGAGAGAGAGAGTGTATAAGTAATAAATATAACAGCTCAGAAGACGATTAAAGCCACGCGAGGGTCTTTCAGTTGTCGGGTGAAAGTAAGTCGATTTCCGTGTTGATGTTGAAATTATTACTGCATACACAATTAATTACGATTAGAAAATCGGTTTCTCTAATAATACAATTTTTCACATATATAGTTATATACACATATCAAAAATAGTAGAGTCTCTTGCACGTGCTTCTACGTATTAAGCGCATTTACTAATGTTTGACAAAGTTTTGAAATATTGAACTGATAAAATTCATCACAGGCTTATTGTTTTTTAACTTTTTAAAGTAATACACACTTTTGACGATTAAAAAAAAAAAAAAAAAAAAATCGTTCAGGTAAACGATTCCACTCACTGTAAAGAATCAAATGAGAGAAAAAATAAACACAACGTGTACACACCTTAGAAGTGCTACCAAAGTCAAGAGTAAATAAATATGATGTAATCATATACACATACACATTATGCCCGTATGGGAATGAAGAAGTGTTGACGAGGTTGAGATCAGCGAAGGACATCTCAATCGGATGAAACCAAATCTAACTTCGACTAAGTACCTACGAAAATTGAAACATCATTGTTAAATTCATTCGCATGTTATATACTTATATAAATCAAACTGGGTTATTGAATTCCTAGCAGTTAAGAGCCGTACATATTTTGTGCGAATAAACGAAGCTAATCTTGTTGCAACAAAAAAAAATTAATGTACCTCATTGTACGTTTCACTTTTTGTCTACTAAGAAGAAAAAAAATATAATTGATTAAAAATTTAGCTAACATCGATCTTTGGTTCTAGCGACGCATCATTGTACTAGATTTGATTAATTTTTTTTCTTGATTACTTTAAGCAACAATATAATAGAATGAAAAAAATTCATACTGATAGTTTAATTTTTATTCAATGAATTTTCGACATTTCCATGGTGCACCTATACGACGGTACAGTAGATTGTTGTTATTATTAAACAATTATTCATATCAACCTTAAAATTACTATTTCAAAAGTACAGTCATTTCAAAATTTATTAGTACTTATATTATACATTTGAGTGGGTATTATGTTAAAAAAACAACTATTATTTTGATTTTTCATTTAAAAGATTAGACTGCACGTTTGTACTTGGTACATCAAATACTTTAAACGTTTGCATTCAGATTTTTCTAAAAATACTCAAATACGCCCAAACGGGATGCCATCATTATGATAAAGTGTTTGTCTCCCCTTCAGATATAAACGGGACGATGACGAGCGACGAGCCTCAATAAACACATACTTATATGCGCGCGTGAGTACGGGTATATATAGATATATGTGTGAAATATTGTGTAAGGTTTAGAATTAGACGGCAGGTAATAATAGAGGCTTAGACGTTTTTCGACATGAGAACGCACTTATTAAATTAGACGATTTGAAAAACCAGATTTTAACACCTTGTGGCAATCGAATCACCCGAAAGTACGAAAATAAAAAATTTTCGTCCTCAAACCTTCGAAAAAAAAAAAAAAAAAAAAAAATCATTTAGCCTGATGCTCTTAAAAGTTGACGCAACGTCAATTTACTTTCTTTTCAACATATTTTTAACCAAAATCAACGTTGCTTTCTTATTGTAAACGCCACAGCAGTTAATCCTCCATTGATACAGAATATATAACATAAATATTTGCAACGCAGGGACGATATAAATATAAACGCGCGTTGTTTACGTGAAGCCAAAACAGCAAAAAAAAAAAAAAAGGATTTCGCTCTTATTCCTTCGAAACCAAAATCTTGCTCGTCCATAGCGACGACTCGCGTCCGATCGCCGAAGGAAGAAAGGAACATAAAATAAATTAGTTGCGGCCCTCCCCTCCTCCTACACCGCCCCTGTTACGTCTCCTGATTGCGCAACCCGGCGATGCCTTTCGAACTATATCCGTGCCATTATCTACATCTTCTTCTGCGGATTTCGTTACGTTCCTTTTTTTTCCCCCCACTGAGGACTCGACTCCGGACGGACTCCAAAATCCTCTAGCGAACGATTTCGCTTCCTTTGTTGAAAATGAAGCCGTAAATGGCTTGTTAGATACTTTTACCCGCGCTAAATTTGTATGGCTCTATAAAACCGTTTTTTTTTCTTCTTCTCTCTCTTCCACGATTGCTATTGTATGAAAAATGTTTTTCTCAATATCGAGGTCGAAAAAGCAAAAAGGCACGGTACCACAGTACAAACAGTCGATCGTTTCATCCTTCGATGGGCCATTAATCTGCAGTAGAAAAAAAAAAGAGACGGGGATAATTGAGATAAAGGATACAACAACTTTAATTAAAAACACATAATACCCGCGGTTCCGCAAGTGAAATTTATTTTATGTATATAATATGTATCGTTGGCAAATAAAGTCCGGATGAAGAATTTCGTCCGAGCTGCCTTATTTATGAATTATGCGTTCTTCCATTCGCGTGCGGGCGATCCAAGAAGAAGAAGAAGAAGAAAAAAAAAAGAAAAAAGGGTAAGGACGAAAAAGCGCACGTGAAGTTGACTTGTAATTTAACTTTTCGGGAGTACTTGAATAATGACAGAGTGCACGTCCGGTTGGGCTCACGTGTGAGATCGTCTGTTAATTGAAAATAAAACTGTTGCGCGTGATGCGTGGGCTATTTTTCTCCTTGCCGGTGAAAGTCCTTAATCGCGCGGTATATTATTGAAAATCAGCCTTATTTACGTAAGGAAGAAAATAATAATATTCAACGAGATTCTTATCAATGTTGAAACAGTAATTTTTTTACCATTGCCGTACCCCTGAGGGAAAAAACCATTTATATATACCCTTCTAAAAAGGATGATTTATTTATTTGGGTGTATAGCTTCAGTTTTGAAAAATGATGAAAGTCCACGCACCAAGAGAGCAGATGGAAACAATTTATACACAAAATTCTGTGAATCTTTTTTCTTTTTTCCTTTTTTCCTCAGTCGCCATCACCCGTGTACGTTGGAGTTGAATTTCGAAAAACCAAAAAAAAGTCATTCAGAGAACTACTTCCATGAATATATGCCATCGTTAAAAGTGTTTTTTTAGAGGAGCATAAAACTTGTCGATGTATTTACGAAAAAAAGGGACCGATGAAGTAAAGTTCGAAAATTTGTTGGTCGACCTCCTGTATGATCACGTAGATGGACGTAATCTTGAAAGGCATACGTGGAGCTTTTGGCAGGATTTTGTATTAAACAACAAAAGAGTAAAATTTGTCCTGGACGAGAGTAAAACAAAATAGGAAAATATAGATTGTCAAAAAGCTTGGCGTGGACTTACAACTCGTTGGCCAATGGATATACATAAAATGAATATTAATGTACGAGGTGCTTTACTTCGGGCGATGAGCATATGCTCTCGGCGTCTTGATAATGGGATTTCCGAAAGATTCCGGGGGACGAAAAATGAAAGTGGCCAGTGGGAGAGCAGCCGATACATTCTGCACTTGCTGCAGACGTGATGTGTGAGGACACCCGGCATGAGATCGCGCAACCGATCGTTATTTATTTATGCCTCTTCTATAATTTACCGGTCAATTAACCGGGCACGACAAAATCAATAATCCATTTGATCGGTCTATGCATGGGAGTTATTGTTGATGCACAGCGAGAGCTGCCCAAGACATCATTGTATGAATACATCATATGGTTTATACAATTTTTTTTATCTATAAGTACTTCTTTTCTTCCAAGTAAAACGTATGGCTTTGTGATGCAAACATTACTTTATCTTTGGATGTTGCATTAAATCAAGAATTTCTTCTTTTGGAAGATCTCCAAATTCTCAGGCCACGTGTCGAAAGTAGGTATTTCAATATTTTTTCTTTTTTTTTTTCCCCAAACTTTGCAAGTCTAATAACTAAAAGTTATTAATTACAAGGAGTCTGTTTTTTTTTTTTTTTGTAAAAAATGACAGCTGTCTGCTTCACAAGATTTTTCACGCGGCATCGCTCAAGATTTGCATCATCAAGTAATGCATATTCGTATACGATACGAGTGGCCATTTTTATCGTTATGATCAAAGTCATTTTTAATGCAAAGCTAGTGAATTGAATAAAAAAAAATTGAAGGAAAGCATCAGAGCCAATTTGAAAGTCTTGTCTTTATTTGTTTTTCATTCATGTTTTTCTGAGGGTCTCCGACCATTCGCAGACGATGAGCTTTTGTTTCGAAAATATTTATGTCAAATAAATTCAGTTATAAATATATATANTACTTTTTTTAATCGCAACTTTTAAGATTTTGTTGGAAAAAATTGCGCAGCAGCAAAGAATAACTAGTTAATTTTTCTTACAACTCTTAAAATAAACTAAATTCGTGAAGCGTAAAATTTTAAATTAACATTCGATGCAGTGATGTGACGAAAATCGTTTAGCAGAAGAATTATTTAAACGGGCCATTCGTAAAAAACTTGGCGAATCGATACATTCATCTTGGATTATGTAAGTGGTTACATATCGATGATACCATTCAACTTGGCTAAAACAAAAAGAGACAACGATTTCGATCGATCTATAGCTATATACCAGCAATATTGTTAAATACGAAGTTAATAACCATTAAGTACGGTAATTTATAACTACGGCTTATTTTGATAACCAGTGCTTTCTGGTGTACAATAACGAATTCATCGGTGCAATTACGGCGCGAGACTATCCATAAATTTGAGACAAGAAAAAAAATCGACACGCCGAATGACTAGCTTATGTAAAAACTGGATTAAAATTAGTTTTGAAAGGATAAAATAAATTTAAGGTGTTTTTGCACAACTTTGACGAATGTTGGTAAAAAAAAGTGTACTCATTCGCGGAATCCACGAAATTTATTGTACACCTATACATTTTTCTTTCCGTTCGTGGCAAACAGTAAACGATATAAAATAACGATTTGACACTATACAGCGACGATCAAAAAAGATCTTTTCCTTGAGTTATTCGATTTAATGGTGCATGGGTAGTACCCCCTATACGGTTTAAGACGCTCTTTTTAACGAGTAGAGGTAAAAAAAAAAATACTTGAGCAATACAGCAATAAACGGGCCCGTTAATTTAGGAAAATGGAAAATGAAAATTTCCCTCGGTTATGTTCAAAAACGGAAAATTATCCTCGAAATTGTTGACCCGCTGCGCCGGGAAGAGCCTCGTATTTATATAGGTATTCCCCATCGTTGCTGGAAAACAGAAACGGCGGGGTCAGGCCAAAGTTCCCTCGGGTGGGCAAATTGAAAAAAAAAAAAAAAAGAGCTATAGAGCATCGGGATGGAAGCGGGTCGGGTTGCTCTCATCTTTTCTCGCTTACCAGGAGAAAGAGGAGGGGAGGGGATCTTAATGTCTAGTTGGCTCTTCAATGCCAAGTCCGTGTTGTTTCTCGGCCCATCAGCCGAGTTGCGTAAACGCGTGTATATATATATATATATATATATATGCACATGTGTGATATACACACACACACACGTGGAGAGCGACGGAACGGCATACATGTATATGCCCACAGTGGTGGCTAAGGACGCGAGCGACTTAATTTTCTTGGCGGGGAGGAGCAGCATCCTTGCCGCCGATTTTTTCGGTATAAAAGATCGAAATGCCTTGCCATAGTCACATTCAATTCTTCGAGTCTCAATCTCAAGTTGGAAACATGAAGTTCTTCCTGCTCACGGTGGTGAGTTCTTGTGCTTCTTCCGACTACTCCTCTTCTACTTTTTCTCTCTTGCATCGATTACCCATCACTTCTCACACGCAACCCACTTACATTCATTTTTTTCTATCCTTTCGTAAAATATCGATTTACCATCATCACAACGTTTAAATCAATTGATTTTGCCTTTGTTTCCTAATCGATTGGACGCATTGGCAAAATTAATTGAAAAAAAAAAAAACATCTTTTCCCAATAACATATTGAACTTGCTCTACGACGCATAGTTTTTTTTTTTTTTTTTTTTTCATCGAGTGCTATAATTGTATACAGCTTTCAATACTTAACGCAATAAGCAATAAAAACGTAAAGTTTTGGTAAGCGCGCCAATCAGCGTTCATTATCGCCAGCAAACGAGTGCACGGGATTGTCGACTCGTTTGCTCGCTAATCGGGACAATATTATTTACAACTATTTGCCGCCCCGACTTATCAAGGCCGCGTTCTTGAAACAAAGGTAACCCGCAAGTTTTTCGTACGATCGTAAAGAAGCGCCCGAGGCCCCGGGGCGTTTTTTTTTTTTTTTTTTTTTTTTTTTTTTCTTCACTTTCACAACAATTTCTCAAACAGGTGCTCCTTACGATCAAAACCTCGTCGAGCAAATATTTACGAATTCACGTGTATATAGTTTACGTCACCGATCATGTATCTCGTGTGTGTCTTGCTACCGCGTGTGGACGAGGCAACTCTTTCACCCCGTTGAAACAAAACAGCCATCGGTGAAATCGTGTAGGTGCGATCTATAATATACAACAAAACGAATTACTCGATCCTTTCGTACACGTCATATCGGATTCGCTGTAGAAACGTTCTGCGTGTATAATTAACGTTGTGGTGCTGTCCATTAACTCTTGGTAAATCAATAATACATCCTTTCGCCAAAACAAAAATCTTTCGCCCATTACGTTAAATTATTAAAATTATCCGTGACTGTTACTCGCCTCGAGTCGCTTATTTTGCGATATTTTTAATGAATACTTGAACGCACCCTAAGGGGTATATACGGAGTCCTAAATTTCGCAAGTGCTCGGCAAACATTTGCTTCATGATAATAATAATATTGTTAACACAATATTTTAAAATGTATCGTATCGTGAAAAAATGTACGCGTTGGTACTTCGAATAAAATTAACAAATTAAAAATTTCATTGCGTTTGATGTAAAAAGTATCAAAATTTTCACGATTTACCGACATGCATTGTAATCGTGTAATCTGTAATATTATTTTGCGAGTCGTTAATTTAATTACTTTTGGCACGTGTATTCAATTTTTTCACTTAGTCCCAAGTAAATATGCGTGATTCATTGATAACGTACACCGTGTTTTATTAAAAGGAGACCTCGATTTCACCAATATTTCATTCGATCCCGAGTGGCTTTATGTAATAATAGTTTATTGTGGGGACGAAGAGCTCATTTTTCGAATGAAATATCGGTGTCGTCTAATCCCCGCGATCGGTATCTTTTTTCGGTAAAAGTCCGAAAGTTACGCAATCGATGACATCCGAGCTCCCCCACTAGTTGAATTATTCGATCGAGCTCGCGGGCATTATACTCGAAAGGTGCTTCATACAACAATATCGGCACTCCATGAGGAAAGGGTCCATCGATTCGCTCTCTCTACTCCGATTATACATGCGAGCGATGGTAATCTGCTCTCGACTGTGGCTTGAAAAGGAAAAAAAGCCCCTCGTCCGCAAAAACCTTTTTTGTCAACTCAACCACGAATTCTCTGGCGATTTTTTCCCTTCCCGGAATGCCCTGCACTGGTCGCTACTTTTCTTTTTAACGCACCACGAATCGCGTTGCGAGAAAAAAATACTGCAACCGTTTAGCGATGGGTCAAAATAAAAATCCAAAAAAATTGTTTACCAGGCCCTTTTCGCTGCTTCGGCGGCCGCGGCTAGTCTCAAGGTGAAGCGCGACATCCTGCCCGGCGACTCGCGCTACGGTACCCCGTACCACCTGGAGCATCACCACGCCCACTCGGGGGAGGCCTTCAACAACTACCTACCCCCGGTTGTGCGACACGTGGAGAACGACGGCTTCGTTCCACCCTCCACCTCATACGGCGTGCCATTCAAGACCTTGTCGGCCCCGGTGAGTACTAATTTGTCACGAGTAATACAGCTATTACTCATTGTTACCATTGAAAGGCATAAACAGTTGTTCTTGTCTTTCAATCGAGGAAAAAGAAAAAAAAAAAAAAAATCAAATAATGACAATTGTCAATGTATTTTTTTACAACAGGTACATCCAATCGGTGATCATCACGTACATGTACCCGCTCTTCCATCAGTCCCACTACCCCACAAGGTGTACGGGGCTCCTGAACAATACTATCCGATCGCGCCATCGTTGCCAGCACCAATTCCCGTCCCCCAGAAAATAAGCCCAGACCTGCATCCCATTGTTCCTCTGCCGATCCAAAAACACGAGACCCACGGATACGAATACCAGTCGACCCAAGGATACTTGGCCCCATCTCCCCAACCTCAGTCAACTTACATCCAACCCCAACCAACTTACGTCCAACCTCAGATAACTTACGGCCAACCTGAAGCAACTTACGTCCAGCCCCAGCCAACCTACGTCCAACCATCTTTCCCCCAACAGCAGTACGGCACACCTCAGTTCTCTCCAGTCCAGCGTCAGGCCGAGCATTTCCAGCATTACGCGCCATCTCTGCCCTCTCCGGTCCAGCATCACGTCCCCCAACAGTACGGCTCACCTCAAATCCAACACGAGAAGCTCGTCTTCGACCACCCAGTCAAGTCCATCGAAGTGGCCCATGAGACAACCTCGGAGGTGGTCAACGCCGTAGACACCGTCAGCGTCGACGCTGCAGTCAAGACCGGCCCCGTCCAAGCCACCGGCTCCAACGGTGGTTACGTCTACTAAGCTATTGCACCACACTGCTCTATTGGCCGTTTACGATGGCCAATTAGATCGGTACTTTATCGTGTGACAAGTACCTGTACATAATACAATATACTTCCTGACGCTGCACTCCGCGCACGGCTACCAGTTAGCCCAACAATGGTGGATTTAATACTCACGAGTGCGGTGCGCAATACAAAAATACCGAGAAAGTCACGGCATCATCACAGCTCTCTTACGCCAACGTTCGGACAGTGTCATTGTGTGCATGTGTATGTTTTTTTTTTTTTTTTTTTTTTTTTTTTTTTTTTTTTTTTTTTTTTTTTNCCCCATCCCTTCTCTACATTTCGCGTATGCAACAGATAAGTACTTATAGCTTTTTTTTTTGAATATTTTACAGCCATTTTTTGAGAACTATGCCCTATAGGCTCTGCAATGCTGTGTTACTATGCATTTACATGCTATCGTTATTGGCATAGTAAAAAACCGCCTCAGATTTAATTGTGACATCAATCACTTACACAGCAAAGGGGACCTTATTTTACATAGTTTCCGAACCATTTGGCCACAGTTGGTAATACGCCCCCCTTATACGTACTATATGGACCGTAAAATATTGTAATTCCATATACTCACCCCGTCGCAGGTGACGCGTTTCGCAACTGCGGCAACTTCGGCTCGGGTGGGTACATACAGATGTGGCGATAGTAAAGGCACATTTGGCGGCTGCAAAAAGTTCGCTTTGAACGAGGCGTGCAAGTGCACTCGGACTGATTTGGAGACGTAAAAAAACGCCAAACTGGCTATGCCTACTTTATTACTCGTGTGTATATATACACATAACACTCACTTCGAGCCGATTCCTCAATCATTCATTTTGCCGCACTGCATTCTTAGGATCCAATTTTTTTTTTCCACCAATCAGTAGATATTTTGATTATTTATTTATATGCGTATATTTTTTTCTGCAATCGTCAACTCTCAAAAATTATATTTATTGAGATCAAACTAATCGTAGCCTACGTAGGAAGTGCGAGTTTACTTCATCACGTATATTTATGTATCACATCTGTATGAGGGAAGCTGATGAAAAATGTACCGACGATTAATTACTTTACATTCTGCCGGGCCGGTACGAGTGTAGGCGGACAACTGACAGCTGATTAATTAGTAAAGTATAAAAAAGTTCAACCAGGTATAGTATACATAGGTACAAAGTGGGGAGGGCAAGGGTGGAAAACTTTAGTTGTTGTGTATGAAGAAAAAAAAAAAAAAAAAAAAAGGAAGCACCGGCGGTGCGTGGTTTCTTTTTAACTCACGAAATATACGACCGGACCTGGCCATGCAGTGTTTGAACGGTACGTTACCCGGGGTTACCCATCAAATTGATCGCAATAAGACTCGAGTGTGCACGTATAGTATATCTATGTATGTACATTAGCCACCGCACACCCCCCACGGCGTGCAGGGACAACTGTCGGGTTTTCAAGCTTTTGAGAGCTTCTTTTCCCTGTCCCTGTATACGTAATGTGGCGCGAGTCCCACGTGCGTTGAAGCATCGATTGTTCGCGCCACATCACTGCCACCTCGTGCCTACTCCTTTAGGCTTTTGTTGAAGCGTTTGAATAGCACATACATGTACTTATGCAAATTTTTACAGGGAGAGTATCAAAAAAATCATGCAAAAGGTGTACACCGAGTAATTATCATCTCGATCGTCAGTTTTACCCCGAGTAGGTATATCCATCCTTACTAAAGATATATGTACGTCTTTCGATTTTCTTTGTTGCTTTGAAGTAGCTAGAGTGTAAAATTTCACGGTACGACACCTTTATTTGTACTTACCTTGTTTTCTATATTTAATGCAGTTTATTCGACAAGCCTTGCGAACGATCTTTCGAAAGAAAGCAAAAACGCTTGCAGAAAAGTATTAAGTTTAGTGAAAATAAAACAAAGAATCGTACCAGGCACTTTTCATACCCTTTTTCCGTGCTTGCATACTGGAATATAGCTTGAAAATGACAAACTTTTCAATTTTGGAAGGGTAAAATATCTCTAGGTCTTTTATATCTCAGTGGACAATATTTTTTATTATTGTTCCTTTCGAATCCCATAGTTTTTGAGTAAAAATTTTAACGAATGTCGGAAAATTCGATGGTTATTAATTTATAACTCAATAAACATTTTTTCTGATTGTGGAACAAAAAATGTGCAAAAACTTGAAAAAAGTTCAAAAAACGTACCCATCACCCTATGTTGTTTCGTAGTTATGATTTTCTCATTTAGCCCAATCAATTTTCTTTACCCCAAAGAGGTTTCAAGACATTTTATGGGCCTCCTAACCCGAGTTATCTTGAGAAATCGCAAAAAAAAGTATCATCTAAAGTTTCATGTAAAAAAAAAAAAAAATACCGTTTGTCCCGATATTAAGAAATGACTTCTCCTGATTTAACGCGAAGTTAAAGAAAAAAAAGAAAAAAAATGATATACTATTCGAATGTAGGTATAATTATAGAGTAAAACAAAAAATAGTAAAATACCTTTAAGTACTTTTGTCAATGTGTCCTCTCAGGCGTCCTCGTACAACAATCGTGTATACGTACATATTATATAACGTACGGAGATGTTGATCATCGAAGCATATATATATATATATATATATATTTTCACCACAGGTGACATTTGTCGACCGGATTCATGGGAGAACCTTTGGAGCACTTCCATGCCTTGCTGAAGTGCTCCGAGTTTCTCAGTACCATTTTTAACCTCACGTGGCCCGGACAGTGAGAATCTCGCAACATCCAGCGCAGAGCGACCGTCGAGAACGACTCGCACCACATCTGTAAGCCAATTTAAAAACTTGGAAAAATTGTTTAGGCGCTAAAATGTAGTAATTTAACGTTATCGCTCACGTGCGCGTAGCCCATAAAAAGTAGCTGCTCGTGAGTATAATCGCTGAACCCTGGAAGGAGTGCTTCAGGTTTGTGCTTGGACTTCCAGACTTGGTAGGCGTCGTATGCTTGTCTCAAGCCACCGTTGTCGGCTATGTTTTCGCCCAAAGTCAACTCACCGTCAATGTACTCGTCGATCTGAAACAAAACGTGCAATCACTCACAGTTATATTAAGTATATTCCCTAATTTCCTTCTATAAATACTCGTGTGATATTACCTCTGGAACGTAGTACGCGCTGTACTTATCGATGAAACAAGTAGTCTTGTCTGCGTAATTCATGATAGTTTCGTTGCTCCACCACTGCTTCATGTTTCCTTTGCTATCGAACTTCCTGCCGCTGTTGTCAAACCCGTGGGTCAACTCGTGTCCCAAAATCGTTCCAATGGCCCCGTAATTCAAAGCTCTGTGGTGACAAAAAACACATTACCATCAACATACCAAAGTCACGTTTAATCTTTCATTACATAGTAAATCATAGACAAGTTTATGCGTGTATACATCATCTCATAGTGTGCATTATCATTGTCGTTCACTCAACACCTACAATAAAGCCGTACTGCGTTACTACTTACTCGAGACCTAATCCATAAAAGGGAAACTGAAGGATTCCAAAGGGTATCACTGTATGTTCAGACAGTTAAAATCAGGTCAGATTCATGTTAGTTATTTTTATTAGTCACTGGTGTGGCTCAAAGATTTTTGTGTCTCTATTCACGTAATGTTAGTAAAACAAATAATTTTGGCCCTCCCGTGGATCCTTCGATAATTACCTATTTGATTTTCCTGAAAGTTATGCAAGGCGTTGACCTCCGTGGGCTCGACGCGCCATCTGAAAAATACAAAATATAAGGTATCTTGGTATCTGCGCGGACGAAGCTTACGATGTTTATTCCACGTACATGGGCTCGTTACTATCCGACTTGTTGGTCAAGGAGCACAGCTCGTAGTAATTGACGATGCGGATTATTTGCACCATGTTCTCAAAGTATCTCGTCGTTGACATGTTCATCTGCAATTATTTTCAGTTACCCCGAGGACTCGAGTGAAATTTTTTGCATTTCCCGTAAACAAAGAAAAAATAATAACAACTTACTCCTCGGTAATAGTCGTTAAGTAAAATTTCTTCGAAAAGCCATTCGGGATAGGCAATGAGGGACCTCATGTTTCTATTTTTTTCCATAGTTGCCTGTTTCGTCCTCTTGTCCATCCAGTCGACGTTCGAGACATGTTTCGAGAAGGACGTTTTTATGTTTTTCAACATTTCGTAAACTTGGTTGCTGGATCCGTCCTTCAAAAACATCGGATTCACGTATAGCCAGGCAACAGCCATACCTGCACAACGTGGTTTTATCAAAAGTTCAATACACCTTTTTACGCGTTTGTCTCGCGCGAGATTAAAAAATCGTACCCATCAAATCGTTGACATTTTCGGCACAAAAAGTCGACCACGAGCGCTCCGACGAACCGGTCAACTCGTTTACGTACGAATGCCAGATTTTTCTCAACTCCTTCGAGGAGTAAGGCACGCAATGATCCACCACAATCCACCAAATAGCTGTTTCTGTTGAATAAAATCATATTTGTGAAAAAAAAGCGCGAAATCGCATCGTTTCACCTTAGATAATTAGATACACGTCACCTAACAGATTGTCCTCGGTCTCGGCTAGTATGACTGATATTTGTTTGAAGTACTCCAAGTTGGTCACCAAAACCTTTTCAGTTTCGAGATCAAATTCGTCAATGATTTTCAAAAATTCCTCGAAAAATGGTTTCCAAACAATTTTCGGCTCGAGACTTTCGTTAACCGATTTGACGTACAAGTCGGTTTCAAGCTGCAAATCGTCGAGCAGCATGTAATTGTCGTCTCCAATGTCCTGCATGTCTTCCGTCTTGTTCTGATAGCTCTTCGATATCTAAAAACGGTTGTTTATCGCTCAAGTGAAAGTAAAAAAAGAGAAATTACAACTAACGTGTTTATATTTTACCACATAAAATTGTCCGCTCAGATCAAAGAGTTTATCCACAGTTTGGTCGATCTCCTCTTCGGGTACCAACATAAATGGTCCTCTCGACTTGCACGACGGCTCGTCGGTCGTACCGTTGCTTATCATTTGCTTCATTATCTCGGACATGTAAATTTTCTCGGCTAACGAAAAATTCGCCGATTCCTCATCCACTTCGTCGACAAACATGTCTCGCGCTCTCTCTCTTACTTTTTTCAGCCTCTTTTCCAATATTTTTTCGCTGCGCACACAAATGTAGTTGAAAAAAAAAAAAAAGAAAAAAAAAGTCACGAATCGTACAAAGTTTGCAAAATGTACCTACCTTGGAAATGGGTTCTGTCGATTTGGAAGGTCAAGCACAAGTGTGTTTCTGCTGCTGTTTTTTGGATCGGCAGCGACGTACACGCCGAAGAATATGTCCGCCCAGAGGATCCGTTTCGTCATTGCGAGTTGCTTCACGAAATCGGTCGTGTTCTTTGTCAGCGACGAAGGGATTTTCGGCAGGCCAATGTCGTTCAGGAGATCGAACAATGGCTCGAGTCCCAATTCATCTCGAGACTCTGCCGATTTTTTCCCAAAATTTGTAAAATGAAACATTTTACGAGAAGCGTCAATATTCAAAAAGTGTTATTTAAATTGAAGACTTATTCCAAGTTTTCTTACAGCTCAATATTATATTTTAAAAAGTTTTATACTATTTGCGGATTTTAATCTGAAACTAACTAACTAACAAGTCATTATGACAGTAAATGTCAAATTAATAAAATAAAATCATTACTACACACTAAAAAACAATTCATCGGCCATTTTACAACGATTTTCGACATTTGAAGAGAAAAAGAAAAAATTTCAAAAATATGTTTCAATAAGATCTATAAGTTTTGTTAAAACAAATATCAAAATGATTTTTCGTCTATTTTAATTCAATTTTCTTGTTTAAAGTGTTAGAACAATATGGACGAAAACGGTCAGTAAAAAAGTGTATTTTTATAAGATCTACAAATGTTGTATACAACATTTTGTCTATAAATGTAATTTTTTCCCTTTTTTGTGGTGTTTCTTTGAGATCCATAATTTTCTTGTTGAACGCAAACGCGTTAAAAGTTATAGATGAAAAACTATATTTTCTTCTTCGGAGAAATGAAGTCAAAGTGTCCGGGGTTTTGTTCTCATAATTCGCACCATCAGTTTGGATTTAGAAGGTCTAAAAATTGGTCTAAAAAATGTAAGCTCGATCGAATAACGATTACTTGAAGTAATGAAAAAGCTTGATCGCGTACATATGTCCACCCATACATACATCAAAATATACCCTCTCATAGGCTTCAAAATTGGTTTTTCGTCGCAAATACTTAAATGATTCACGAGAGGTTACGCTTTTTACCCCGATAAAATTATAAAGGCAGGCTTCGGTCGA